>CM050167.1:401586951-401620982 GCA_027410445.1 Discoglossus pictus
ATTAAAAAAACAAAAAAAATTGACATTTAAACACAAACTGATAAAAAATACTAATGATACAAAATACTGTTTTAATTCCAAAGTCTAAGTTTTATGTCTGTTGAAATCTTTTTAGTGGAACCTCTATTTAAAAAAAAAACCTCCACAAACAGAACATCCCAAAGACAACATTTTTCATCTGTTGGGCTCTTTTAAGAGGAACCACTAATAACTTACTGCTTTCATTGTATATAGTTAGTACTTTCATTGTATGTACTTACAAATTTTATTGTATGTATTTCAAGTTTGGATTCATGTTCCGGTGTGTTTCAGTTAAACTAATTATCACTTACATTGTATTTACTTATGGGTTTTATTGTATGCACTTACGAGTTTTGGCCTTTTACTGTATAATTACAGAGACAGTATTGATCCAGGGAAGAATCTGATTGCCAGTATCTGGGGTCAGGAATGAATAAAGTTTTTCCCCCTTTGAGATTATTGGCTAAGTTTCAATTTAATTTTTTCTTTTTGCCTTCCTCTGGATTCAATATAAACATTTACACATGTGTTAAATAACATGAAATATTTTACAATATAAATATTGTTTACAAAATGTTTACATGCAGTAAGAAAACCACATTCTTATAATAAAGATGTATAGGATACAACAAAATGTTTTACAATTGTAACAAACGATGGTTTATGAGTTGTTTACAGATATAACTATACAAGATGCATGCTATAACAATAAACACATTGACTACTAATTCAATTATTGTTGTACTTTTTCATAGATATGAAATATGACATCCAACCCCCCCCCCCCCCCCCCCCCAAAAAAAAAAACATATCATCATGTCAGGGGAGAGAGACTTGCATTGGGTGGCAAACAGCATTGCCAGAATTACAATTTTAATCCAGTAATTTTTGACGGTCAAGAAGCAAGTGTATATTATAAAGTGTTTACAAATCTTCTGGCCCCCTACTTGAGAAGACTATATAATGATATCTAACAAGGCAAACAAATGCCTCCAGAGATAAAACAAGCTAACCTTATTGTTTTTCCTAGAGTTGAGAGAGATCCCTTACAGGCTAAGAATTATCGTCCAATTTCTCTGTTAAACGAAAAAGTAAAAAATTTGGCTAAGCTAATGTCTGTTAGGATGTCCAAATTCCTGCCTAGTCTGATCCACAAAGATCAGGTGGTCTTCGTCACTTTTCGCCAAGCAGGCGATAATATCAGGAGAGTACTCAATATTTTCCATTTGGCAAAAATTGACAACACTCTTCTATTCACTATCGTCTTTGACATAGAGAAGGCATTTGATTCGATTGAATGGCCCTATCTTCATGCTGCCTTGTCTAAATTTGCAATTAAAGGGAACATTATAAACCTAATTACAACATACTATATAGATCCGGTAGCATATCTTAAGTTGCCTGGTGATACCCTATATCAAATAAAAATTCATAGGGGGACGAGACAAGGATGTCCCTTATCCCCACTGTTGTTCTCCCTAGCCATTGAACCCCTAGCACAAGCCATACTCTCCGCTCCAAAGATTCAGGGGTTTAAGGTGGGCTTACAACAGTTCAAATGTTGTCTGTTCGCAGATGACATTTTGTGTACAATCATGGATCCCTCTAACTTATTACCACCTTTGCTGGAGGTTCTTGAATATTTTGGGCGAATTTCAGGTACTCGAGTTAATGAGGAGAAGACTGGTCAGATACATGGGCACCAATTATTTCAGACATTGGCGTTGCTGAAAAATGCTTACTCCTTTTCTTGGCCAAAAAACAAACCAAAATTTCTTGGTTTAAATTTGACTCTGGAGGTCATAGACCTTTATAAGGCTAACTATATACCCATATGTAACGGATCTCCTGGCACCCCGACCGGGTACCTCCGTTGATGGACGCGTCCTAGTTTGCGTCGAGGCCTACAAGCACTGCACCGGACACCAAAACCACCACAGACTCCAAGGATAGTACGACAGGAACAAGCGTTCAGTAGTTACAGCTCAAGGGAGTATGCAAAAACATAGCAATCCCCAGTATGATAGCGATCCCCTCAAATAACGAGACGAGGCTACGTTTTGAAGGGTCAAGAAGAACTATATTTTAATGACAGGGAATCTCCTTTTATGCAATCGTGCCCTCTGAAGGGCTACACCCACATAATTATCACAACAGCCAATTATCTGCATGGTTCAACCCCCACGTCTCCTCCCCTCGGATAACAGGTAACACAATTAAAACAGACACAATTTTAACCACATTCTGGATGTACCCCAAATACAGGGGGTACACCTTTAAGTCCCGCACCATTCAATATCTCTCACCCAGGGGAACAACATATACAAAAAATGGCATGAATCAGACCAGGGGTTCAAAAGTTAGTAAAAGTATGTTTTTACACATAACACACAGACATTGCACATATCCCCCACACAATACACATATAGGACAATAGGTGAGTCACACCTCCCTGGCAACTTTGATACAATCAGACATTAATTAGATCATTCTTCTTTTATCAGAGAATGAAAACACTTTGGAAAATGCAAGGATCCTTTACAACTTTCTTATCTCTTGAATCTCTGTAACAGGATTATCTATTAGCCTAGGTCTGCAAAAGTCTGGCTAATATTCTGAGCCAATATATTCTGTAGAACATCAACCAACATACATATAGTAGGATCATATTTTAACCATAATAATCATAAAACAGTTTAAAACAGTGATGGGTTCCGCTACACACCTCCCCCGTGACCATAAGCCGGCATACACGGTCTGATCCCAACGGATCGGCCTGGGGATGTCCGGACAAAAGTATTTGTTGGTCAATTCTCTAGTTTGACAACCCATCAGCATTACTGCAATTCACATTTACTCACATTTCCCATATCCCCAGATAGCTGGGATCTGAGCGCACAAAACCACCGAATAGAGCTCAGGTCCTCTTCACACAGTTCAATTGCCATGTAGCTAAAGTCTTTCCCATAGTCTTTCATTATATGAATGGGCTTCATGGCATAGCTATCTGTGGTATCATGGTTCACACAGGGCAAGTACAGAATGACCCCCCTGTATGTAAAGGGCCAGAATGAGTGACATACACTCTGGTATGGCCGAACACTAGTTCCAAAGGGCAATATGTACCAGGGCCATAGTCGCAGGGCAGGAGGCTGGCAAACAGTCCTCTCCAAGACAAAGTGGCGAAGGGCACTTCGTCACACATCTCCCCTTTGGGGGGAAGTCTAACCAGGCACCTGACCTTCTGCCGGTCCGTGCCTCCGTTAGAGGATCCACCAACCCACAATAATCCAGTGCTAGAGCAGCCCCCCCACAACAACAAAGTGCAAGAGCAGCCCACCCACAACAAACCGTTACTGCAACTGGATATTTCGCTGTGGTGATGGGGCAACACGCTGAGGGGACTTGAGGGGCAGAGGCCAGCGGCACTCTGCCCTGATGCCAGCTCTTCTGCTGGTATAACCTGCAGGACATCCTGCTCTGTACAAGGGACAAAGGGAGGGCAGAGGCCGACTGCACTCTGCCCCGCTGTCAGCTCTTCTGCTGGGGTACTTGGGACATATTCCGACTCAGTAGCCAGGGAAACGTGGGGGTCAGTGGGGGTTAACATTTCCTCTGTTAACCCTGGGGCCACATTAGAAGTTAGCTGGGGAGGGGAATTTGTACTTACCCCCTCCTCCGGTTGTCCCAATGAGGGTAGTTGGGGATCTGGACAGGCTGTGGGCGCAGAGACCATGGTCCCATCTGCGCCGTCTGGGAGATTGGTATCTCCCCTTGTCAGGGTAAACTGTCGCTGGGGAGGAAGGATGACACCTTCTGCCCCCTGTGGTTCACACTGCCCCTGGGGGGGGAGGACGACACCTTCTGCCCCCTGGGGTTCACACTGCCGCTGGGGGGGAAGGACGACACCTTCTGCCCCCTGGGGTTCACACTGCCGCTGGGGGGGAAGGACGACACCTTCTTCCCCCTGGGGTTCACACTGCCGCTGGGGGGCAAGGACGACACCTTCTGCCCCCTGGGGTTCACACTGCCGCTGGGGGGGAAGGACGACACCTTCTGCTCCCTGGGGTTCACACTGCCGCTGGGGGGGAAGGACGACATCTTCTGCCCCCTGGGGTTCACACTGCCGCTGGGGGGAAAGGACGACACCTTCTGCCCCCTGGGGTTCACACTGCCGCTGGGGGGGAAGGACGACACCTTCTGCCCCCTGGGGTTCACACTGCCGCTGGGGGGGAAGGACGACACCTTCTGCCCCCTGGGGTTCACACTGCCGCTGGGGGGGAAGGATGACACCTTCTGCCCCCTAGGGTTCACACTGCCGCTGGGAGGGAAGGACGACACCTTCTGCCCCCTGGGGTTCACACTGCCGCTGGGAGGGAAGGACGACACCTTCTGCCCCCTGGGGTTCACACTGCTGCTGGGGGGGAAGGACGACACCTTCTGCCCCCTGGGGTTCACACTGCCGCTGGAGGGGAAGGACGACACCTTCTGCCCTCTGTAGGGCCGGTAGAGAGACCTCGGTCCCATCTCTACCTGCCATCTGGAGGTCATCCCAGGACCAGTCAATGAAGTCTGGTTCTGCTTGTCGAGTAGGTTGGGGCTGCACAAGGCTGAGCAGGTGTTGGTAGTCCTGCTCCAGCTCCCACTCTCTCATTACCAGGTGGGTCATGTCTTTGCTCACCTCGCCTTCATCATCCCAGACATACATGCCCATCCGGTAGTCGTAGATGTCCCAAAACCTAGACCCCTCCGTGCTGCCAAGATCAATATCGTCCTCCAAGGCATCCCATAATAAACCCGGGCCATCATAATCATCCCCCTCCGGTAAGTCGTGTTCAGACGTCCAGGGGGTAAGTCGAACGGTATGCCACCAGAGGGCCTGGTATGCGTTGTCTAGCCAGAGCTCTCGCCATACCAGGGTTTCTAGTCTTGTCACCCACTCATCCAGGGGCTGCTCTCCCAATAGATACATCCGCATCGCCACACGCTTCTGTAGCCGCTGCTCATCACTGGGGAGACTCTCACCTCGCCGCCATTGGGCATCTTCCAGGGCATCATACCAGAGTTCCTTTCTGTCTGCATCCCTGTAGTCCGCGGCCGCCTCCTTCTCCTCATCATGAAACGCTGTCTGAAAACTAGCCGGTTCCATCCTGCTGTAGCCAGGGGCGCTGTACGGATACTAGCGTTGCCCTCAATTTGTAACTCCAAACGTTACCGGTGTCTCCGTGCTGCTTTTCCTCTTACTAGGACGCCATCCCACCACTGCCAGCCAATGTAACGGATCTCCTGGCACCCCGACCGGGTACCTCCGTTGATGGACGCGTCCTAGTTTGCGTTGAGGCCTACAAGCACTGCACCGGACACCAAAACCACCACAGACTCCAAGGATAGTACGACAGGAACAAGCGTTCAGTAGTTACAGCTCAAGGGAGTATGCAAAAACATAGCAATCCCCAGTTTGATAGCGATCCCCTCAAATAACGAGACGAGGCTACGTTTTGAAGGGTCAAGAAGAACTATATTTTAATGACAGGGAATCTCCTTTTATGCAATCGTGCCCTCTGAAGGGCTACACCCACATAATTATCACAACAGCCAATTATCTGCATGGTTCAACCCCCACGTCTCCTCCCCTCAGATAACAGGTAACACAATTAAAACAGACACAATTTTAACCACATTCTGGATGTACCCCAAATACAGGGGGTACACCTTTAAGTCCCGCACCATTCAATATCTCTCACACAGGGGAACAACATATACAAAAAATGGCATGAATCAGACCAGGGGTTCAAAAGTTAGTAAAAGTATGTTTTTACACATAACACACAGACATTGCACATATCCTCCATACAATACACATATAGGACAATAGGTGAGTCACACCTCCCTGGCAACTTGGATACAATCAGACATTAATTAGATCATTCTTCTTTGTTCTTATCAGAGAATGAAAACACTTTGGAAAATGCAAGGATCCTTTACAACTTTCTTATCTTAAGAGAGTCTCTGTAACAGGATTATCTATTAGCCTAGGTCTGCAAAAGTCTGGCTAATATTCTGAGCCAATATATTCTGTAGAACATCAACCAACATACATATAGTAGGATCATATTTTAACCATAATAATCATAAAACAGTTTAAAACAGTGATGGGTTCCGCTACACCATATTTAAAGAACTAATGGCAAATTTGGTTAAATGGAATAGGCTCCAATTATTATGGACGGGGCGCATTGACAGCATCAAAATGTTATATTTATTTCTATCTCTTCCCATCCCACTTAGGGGGAATGAGTTAGAAAAATTTCAGAAATCGTTTTTCAGATTTATCTGGAAAAATAAACACCCTAGGATTAATAAGCAAATATTCAAGGGGACTATCTTGCCGTAATTTAAAGCATTACTTTAGGGCTGCTCAGATTTCTTTTATTCCCCAGGCCCACTCAAAGGAACACCCACACTTATGGGTGTTTATCGAGAATTAGATGGACCCATAAACTTCCTCGCCGGTAAATAAGATACTAAATCCCATGATTGAATTATCCTTTGAGAATTGGTCTTGGGCTACCTCCAGGCATCAACTGATATACAGTATAAGGTTTCTCCTTTAACTCCTTCCCTAGCCTCCTCTCATATTTTGGAAAGTCTAAATGAGGAACCTAAAACTTGGTGGCTTGCGAACAAGCTAGACAAATTTGAAGCATGGCTAATGGATGAGAAATTACTTACTACAGACCAATTCAAAATTAAATATGATCTACCACCAAATGAATATTCTAACTATAACAAAATTAGGCATGGGATTACCATAATCATGATGTCCTGGGGTTCCCCACAGTCCATGTGGTTGTCCCGAGTCTGCAACAAAGCTCCACTTACTAGGGAAGTTAGGGATACTATACTAGGTTCTAAATACGGCTCCAGTAGAACAAAAACCCAGATTTATCAGACGTTGGTAACAGGACTTAGAGGTTTTATGGGATTTACAGAAATGAGGGAAATTATCTCTAGAGGCTCGATTTATTTTAGTTACCTATAAACCGCAATATAAGTATTACACAGAGTCTATTTTACGCCAGACAAATTGCATAGGCTAAACCTCCTGATTTCCACCTGATTTCGAGGCTGTGGGGAAATTGGATATTTTCTACACCCCTGGTGGGATTGTGTGATTGCACAAAATATGTGTCAGAAGGTGGCTGAAATAGCCTCTAGAGTATCGCACGCTGCCATTACTCCATCTATAGATCGTGGTCTGTTGGGTTCTCCCAGCTTGCAAATAACTAAAAAACGGCTTTAGTTAATTGACTATTTCGTGTTTATCTAAACGCCCTTACGATTTATGAAAAAATTATCCATAGTCTCATTAACACCCGCTCACATTTGGGGAGATCTGGTATGATTGGCTTACTTCTATCTACTTACCTTCCTCTATTTAAATCGCTTAGACTTGTATTTAGTGGGGCGGCGGTCACGTGGTGTGGGGGTTTCCCTGGGCCTCGGGCGCACTATGAATCTGACATTTTGGTCTTGATTGGAAGGTTTCCAGCGACACAGGTAAAAAATAATTTGAAAAGAGAAATTCAAAGGTAAAAACTACTTCCAGGTTGTTCTTTACTTAGGTTTTTTGTTTGTTTTCTTATGTTTAAAGGTTAATATCTGATCTTCTCTAAGGTAGACGTAGATTTCCAGGGCTCTTTGTAGTAGTCTGCCAGACTGGTGTTAATGAGACATTGTGGCTGTAATGCCATTATAATAACTCATGTCCTGCTTGTCAATAATGTCTTTATTTGATGTCTCAGACATTTATGACAATAAAACATACTATTGGATAAAATCCATTATAGCTTGTAAATATATCATTTGTACGATGGTATACGTATGGAAACAATCCTAGTGAAAGGGTAGAAATGCGCACACATAGCAGGGTACAGAAGCTTATGAACGTCTCATATACACTTCTTAGACTTCTTTTGTAATGGAAGGGTACAGGGGTTCCTCATTGCCAAAATGGGGGATGAAAGGTCTACTTGGCACCAGAATTACCGGCTCTGATAACATAAAAGGCCTTAAATATATGCATTTCCTTACTGACAAATCTCTGGTTAGCGGTTGACAAAAGATCTAATGGCTACACAAGGAATCGTTGGGTCTCAAATTATCTCTGCACCGAGAGACCAGCAAAATCCCATTTAGCCATGAGAACGAATATCGTTTGTTCAAGGACTTGTGGCCTGAACTGACCAGTGAGGTAAAAGATGGGGAGTATCAGGGGGGGACCTCAAAGTGCGAGATAGAAGCAGAAGCGCTCTCTTTACAACCAATAACCTGAAGAGTTGGTGACTATCCACACACCGACCCGGCATCACAGGAAACCTCGTCCTTGTAGCCAACACATAGAACGCCTTTCTGCTAATGTAAGAGATGTTTCTGATATTAAGATTTATAATATATTGTATATATGTGTTGCCTCATTTAATAAATTATGAATTGTAGAGATAAAATAATTATTTTTATACTCATAATCAATATTATGATAAACTATATAGCAAATTCAATTCATTGATAAAGTACACATTTGTAACACTTTTTATCAATGATACCCCTAGATTTTCTCCATTAAGATATAAATCACAGTTTTTTACATAATTTTATATTTCTCTGTGATAAATCACATCTGCCAATTCTTCTAGTCTATACTAGAGTCCATCTGCTGGGAAAGTACATCATTATTGGATATAATTACTTTGCACAACTTCGTGTCATCAGCAGACATGGAGGCAATACTTTCCAGTCCCATGTTAAAAAGGAAAGGACCTAATACTGATCCCTGAGGAACCCCACTTACCTAATACTGAACCCTGAGGAACCCCACTTACCTAATACTGAACCCTGAGGAACCCCACTTACCACATTAGTCCAATCTAAGTATGTTCAGTTTATAACAACTCTGTGTTTCTATTTTAAACCAAGTTGCCTCTTTACAAGACTTTATATTAATTTCATGCACATAAAGCTGCTCTTGTTCCACCATCTTGTATAATATTGTTGCTGCATTTTCGTCCTTAATTTGTTTATAAATCAATAATAAGCAACCAAGGTTTTGATTTATAATTTTAATTGTATGATATTTGCTATTATTATTTAGCAATGTATATTCTCTATTTTTTATTGATAAATAAGCAAGATTAAACTGGAATTATCCCTTAATAACCCCCCATACGTCTTACAACTAATTCCTACATTTGGTTTTACTGCTGTAATTGGTGTTACCTTTAAATTGTTGAAAAACGTCCCATTCGTTATGTTGAAAATGAAACATAATTTTTCCTGGTATATATATATATATGTATACACACACACACACACACATATATATATATGTATACACACACACACACACATACATACACATACATATATATATATATACATACATAGAGTACAACACTAATATGTTTCCCATACATACACTACATACCACACATAAATAAATGACGCTCCGCACCTTGGTTCAGACACAGCAGCTGCAGCGCAAACTTTATTTAACGCAGAAAGGTGAAAATGAGAAATGGCATCTAGATACAATGTGCCACACACGTGCCATATAATCCTGGTAAGGCCCACCATAACTGCTTTGTGATTCCCAATATCTACCTGAGTGACTCTTTCCACCCCAAAACTGCCCTGTAACTAGAACTCCAATGAGCCCACCATAATGTCCAGAACCGGACCCCTACCTGACCCAGTGAGCTTCGTCCAAATGAAAGCCCCATTAACTCCCTATAGCTTCCATATTAGGATTACTATTTCTAACTATCTCCAAATAACTTACAGTGATTCCCTGTATGTACCAAGGTGACTCCATATTGGTTACTCCTTATAACTCTCCCAGTGATTCCCTGTAAATACCCCTTATATTTTCCAGCAGTTGTCTATAACCCCGCTGGCTCCTTATAATTCTCCCAGGTGAAACTCAAGGAGCCAGTTTGTAATTACCCCATCACCCTCCCAGTAAGTACCCTGTGTGTGGGAGTAATTCGCCATATTGCTGCCTACTCAGGGACTTCTTGTATGAGCTTCAGGTCAGCTCTACTGGACGGTCACTGGGCCAGGAGTGTGGCCTGCTAGTCAGTAGCAGGAGGTGGCCACTGCTGGTCAGCAGGCTACAGAGAGATGGCCAGAAGTGCAATGAAACTAGGAGGGAGGGGGAGGCGGCGGGCAGCTAGGGGTAATGGTGGTCTGCCAGAGGCGGGGGATCCAAACATGATCTGTAGATTAATCAGTTTTTATCAATGGGAATAATTGCATAAAATGTTTAACAAAGGGGTCACAAGGTGTCTAGCAGGGAGGGGGTTAATGTAGATGTTCTTCAGGGCTATAGCAGGTAAAAGGTTAAAGTAAGATGCTTTACAGCCCTCTAGCAGGAAACAGGTTTGTGAGATGCTCTGCAGGTTTGAAGCAGGGAAGAGTTAACATGAGATGCTCTGCAGGTCTGTACCATGAAATAATCTTATTCCTACTAAATGTTTTGTGGCTGGGGAGGTCAGAGGTCAGGGCTCATGCAGGTCACTGCCCTGTGTCCTGTGTGTCCCCCATGGATCCCCTCTGTTATATATACAGTCTCCCCCGGTCACTCCAGATAAATATCCTCTGTGGGGCAGCTGAACTCCACGTGTTCCTGGTAATATTCCTGGAATGCACGCCTGGGGAGAGAGAAAGGCTGGGTTACTCATAGGGTTACATGGAACCGTGTCCCTGTGTCACCTGAAGAGTGTCTAAGTCTAACCTAGAACCGTGTCCCTGTGTCACCTGAAGAGTGTCTAAGTCTAACCTAGAACCGTGTCCCTGTGTCACCTGAAGAGTGTCTAAGTCTAACCTAGAACCGTGTCCCTGTGTCACCTGAAGAGTGTCGCTGTCTAACCTAGAACCGTGTCCCTGTGTCACCTGAAGAGTGTCGCTGTCTAACCTAGAACCGTGTCCCTGTGTCACCTGAAGAGTGTTGCTGTCTAACCTAGAACCGTGTCCCTGTGTCACCTGAAGAGTGTCGCTGTCTAACCTAGAACCGTGTCCCTGTGTCACCTGAAGAGTGTCGCTGTCTAACCTAGAACTGTGTCCCTGTGTCACCTGAAGAGTGTCGCTGTCTAACCTAGAACCGTGTCCCTGTGTCACCTGAAGAGTGTCGCTGTCTAACCTAGAACCGTGTCCCTGTGTCACCTGAAGAGTGTCGCTGTCTAACCTAGAACCGTGTCCCTGTGTCACCTGAAGAGTGTCGCTGTCTAACCTAGAACCGTGTCCCTGTGTCACCTGAAGAGTGTCGCTGTCTAATCTAGAACTGTGTCCCTGTGTCACCTGAAGAGTGTCGCTGTCTAACCTAGAAATGTGTCCCTGTGTCACCTGAAGAGTGTAGCTGTCTAACCTAGAAACGTGTTCCTGTGTCACCTGAAGAGTGTCGCTGTCTAACCTAGAAACGTGTTCCTGTGTCACCTGAAGAGTGTCACTGTCTAACCTAGAAACGTGTTCCTGTGTCACCTGAAGAGTGTCGCTGTCTAACCTAGAAATGTGTCGTGGTGTAATCTGGAGAGTGTCCCGGTTTTTGTTCTAATGCAATTTTCAATACCTTTTCCAGATATTCAAATTTCTCTGAAAATGTTCTTGTCCCTATATAATTTGGAACTGTATCCATGTATAACCTGGAACCATGTCCCTGTATAACCTGGAACAGTGCCCCTGTGTAACCTGGAATCGTGTCCCTGTGTAACCTGGAACAGTGACCCTGTGTAACCTGGAACAGTGACCCTGTGTAACCTGGAACAGTGCCCCTCTGTAACCTGGAACAGTGCCCCTCTGTAACCTGGAACAGTGCCCCTGTGTAACCTGGAACAGTGCCCCTGTGTAACCTGGAACAGTGACCCTCTGTAACCTGGAACAGTGCCCCTCTGTAACCTGGAACAGTGCCCCTGTGTAACCTGGAACAGTGCCCCTGTGTAACCTGGAACAGTGCCCCTGTGTAACCTGGAACAGTGACCCTGTGTAACCTGGAACAGTGCCCCTCTGTAACCTGGAACAGTGCCCCTCTGTAACCTGGAACAGTGCCCCTGTGTAACCTGGAACAGTGCCCCTGTGTAACCTGGAACAGTGACCCTCTGTAACCTGGAACAGTGCCCCTCTGTAACCTGGAACAGTGCCCCTGTGTAACCTGGAACAGTGACCCTGTGTAACCTGGAACAGTGCCCCTCTGTAACCTGGAACAGTGACCCTGTGTAACCTGGAACAGTGACCCTGTGTAACCTGGAACAGTGACCCTGTGTAACCTGGAACAGTGCCCCTGTGTAACCTGGAACCGTGTCCCTGTATAACCTGGAACCATGTCCCTGTATAACCTGGAACAGTGCCCCTGTGTAACCTGGAATCGTGTCGCTGTGTAACATGGAACCATGTTGATATCTAACCTGGAACTGTATCCATATGTAACCTGAACCATGTCCCTTTGTCGTCAGAAAGCCGGTCCCTGTGTTATTTGTAACCATGTCCCTGTGTCACCTGGATCCATTTCCCTGTATCACCCTTAGAATTGCCCTGTGTAACCTGGAACCGTGTCTCTGTGTCACCCTTAGAGTTGCCCTGTGTAACCTGGAACCGTTTCTCTGTGTCACCCTTTGAGTTGCCCTGTGTAACCTGGAACCATGTCTCTGCGTCACCCTTAGATTTGCCCTGTGTAACCTGGAACCATGTCTCTGTGTCACCCTTTGAGTTGCCCTGTGTAACCTGGAACCGTGTCTCTGTGTCACCCTTAGAGTTGCCCTGTGTAACGTGGAACCCTGTCTCTGTGTCACCCTTTGAGTTGCCCCGTGTAACCTGGAACCATGTCTCTGTGTCACCCTTAGAGTTGCCCTGTGTAACCTGGAACCGTTTCTCTGTGTCACCCTTTGAGTTGCCCTGTGTAACCTGGAACCATGTCTCTGCGTCACCCTTAGATTTGCCCTGTGTAACCTGGAACCATGTCTCTGTGTCACCCTTTGAGTTGCCCTGTGTAACCTGGAACCGTGTCTCTGTGTCACCCTTAGAGTTGCCCTGTGTAACGTGGAACCCTGTCTCTGTGTCACCCTTAGAGTTGCCCTGTGTAACTTGGAACCGTGTCTCTGTGTCACCCTTAGAGTTGCCCTGTGTTACCTGGAACCTTGTCCCTGTGTCACCCTTAGAGTTGCCCTGTGTAACCTAGAACCGTTTCTCTGTGTCACCCTTTGAGTTGCCCTGTGTAACCTGGAACCATGTCTGTCTCTGCGTCACCCTTAGAGGTGCCCTGGATAAGCTGGAACCTTGTCCCTGTGTCACCCTTAGAGTTGCCCTGTGTAACCTGGAACCGTTTCTCTGTGTCACCCTTTGAGTTGCCCTGTGTAACCTGGAACCATGTCTCTGCATCACCCTTAGAGGTGCCCTGGATAACCTGGAACCATGTCTCTGTGTCACCCTTAGAGTTGCCCTGTGTAACCTGGAACCATGTCTCTGTCTCTGCGTCACCCTTAGAGGTGCCCTGGATAAGCTGGAACCTTGTCCCTGTGTCACCCTTAGAGTTGCCCTGTGTAACCTGGAACCGTTTCTCTGTGTCACCCTTTGAGTTGCCCTGTGTAACCTGGAACCATGTCTCTGTGTCACCCTTAGAGTTGCCCTGTGTAATCTGGAACCATGTCTCTGTGTCACCCTTAGAGTTGCCCTGTGTAACCTGGAACCATGTATCTGTGTCACCCTTAGAGTTGCCCCGTGTAACCTGGAACCGTTTCTCTGTGTCACCCTTAGAGTTGCCCTGTGTAACCTGGAACCGTTTCTCTGTGTCACCCTTTGAGTTGCCCTGTGTAACCTGGAACCGTTTCTCTGTGTCACCCTTAGAGTTGCCCTGTGTAACCTGGAACCGTTTCTCTGTGTCACCCTTAGAGTTGCCCTGGATAAGCTGGAACCATGTCTCTGTGTCACCCTTAGAGTTGCCCTGTGTAACCTGGAACCGTGTCTCTGTGTCACCCTTTGAGTTGCCCTGTGTAACCTGGAACCATGTCTCTGCATCACCCTTAGAGTTGCCCTGTGTAACCTGGAACGGTTTCTCTGTGTCACCCTTTGAGTTGCCCTGTGTAACCTGGAACCATGTCCCTGTGTCACCCTTAGAGTTGCCCTGTGTAATCTGGAACCATGTCTCTGTGTCACCCTTAGAGTTGCCCTGTGTAACCTGGAACCGTTTCTCTGTGTCACCCTTTGAGTTGCCCTGTGTAACCTGGAACCGTGTCTCTGTGTCACCCTTAGAGTTGCCCTGTGTAATCTGGAACCATGTCTCTGTGTCACCCTTAGAGTTGCCCTGTGTAACCTGGAACGGTTTCTCTGTGTCACCCTTTGAGTTGCCCTGTGTAACCTGGAACCGTTTCTCTGTGTCACCCTTTGAGTTGCCCTGTGTAACCTGGAACCGTGTCTCTGTGTCACCCTTAGAGTTGCCCTGTGTAACCTGGAACGGTTTCTCTGTGTCACCCTTTGAGTTGCCCTGTGTAACCTGGAACCATGTCTCTGCGTCACCCTTAGAGGTGCCCTGGATAACCTGGAACCATGTCTCTGTGTCACCCTTAGAGGTGCCCTGGATAACCTGGAACCATGTCTGTCTCTGCGTCACCCTTAGAGGTGCCCTGGATAAGCTGGAACCTTGTCCCTGTGTCAGCCTTAGAGTTGCCCTGTGTAACCTGGAACCGTTTCTCTGTGTCACCCTTTGAGTTGCCCTGTGTAACCTGGAACCATGTCTCTGCATCACCCTTAGAGGTGCCCTGGATAACCTGGAACCATGTCTCTGCGTCACCCTTAGAGTTGCCCCGTGTAACCTGGAACCATGTCTCTGTGTCACCCTTAGAGTTGCCCCGTGTAACCTGGAACCGTTTCTCTGTGTCACCCTTTGAGTTGCCCTGTGTAATCTGGAACCATGTCTCTGTGTCACCCTTAGAGTTGCCCTGTGTAACCTGGAACCATGTCTCTGTGTCACCCTTAGAGTTGCCCTGTGTAACCTGGAACCGTTTCTCTGTGTCACCCTTTGAGTTGCCCTGTGTAACCTGGAACCGTTTCTCTGTGTCACCCTTAGAGTTGCCCTGTGTAACCTGGAACCGTTTCTCTGTGTCACCCTTAGAGTTGCCCTGGATAAGCTGGAACCATGTCTCTGTGTCACCCTTAGAGTTGCCCTGTGTAACCTGGAACCGTTTCTCTGTGTCACCCTTAGAGTTGCCCTGTGTAACCTGGAACCGTTTCTCTGTGTCACCCTTTGAGTTGCCCTGTGTAACCTGGAACCATGTCTCTGCATCACCCTTAGAGGTGCCCTGGATAACCTGGAACCATGTCTCTGCGTCACCCTTAGAGTTGCCCTGTGTAACCTGGAACCGTTTCTCTGTGTCACCCTTAGAGTTGCCCTGTGTAACCTGGAACCATGTCCCTGTGTCACCCTTAGAGTTGCCCTGTGTAACCTGGAACCATGTCTCTGTGTCACCCTTAGAGTTGCCCTGTGTAACCTGGAACCGTTTCTCTGTGTCACCCTTAGAGTTGCCCTGTGTAACCTGGAACCGTTTCTCTGTGTCACCCTTAGAGTTGCCCCGTGTAACCTGGAACCGTTTCTCTGTGTCACCCTTTGAGTTGCCCTGTGTAACCTGGAACCATGTCTCTGTGTCACCCTTAGAGTTGCCCTGTGTAACCTGGAACCGTTTCTCTGTGTCACCCTTAGAGTTGCCCTGTGTAACCTGGAACCGTTTCTCTGTGTCACCCTTTGAGTTGCCCTGTGTAACCTGGAACCGTGTCTCTGTGTCACCCTTAGAGTTGCCCTGTGTAACCTGGAACGGTTTCTCTGTGTCACCCTTTGAGTTGCCCTGTGTAACCTGGAACCGTTTCTCTGTGTCACCCTTAGAGTTGCCCTGTGTAACCTGGAACCGTGTCTCTGTGTCACCCTTAGAGTTGCCCTGTGTAACCTGGAACGGTTTCTCTGTGTCACCCTTTGAGTTGCCCTGTGTAACCTGGAACCATGTCTCTGCGTCACCCTTAGAGGTGCCCTGGATAACCTGGAACCATGTCTCTGTGTCACCCTTAGAGGTGCCCTGGATAACCTGGAACCATGTCTCTGTGTCACCCTTGACAACTTGTCCTGCTCTAACTAGCCTTAGTCCCTGATCTTCTGCCTATCATGTTCCAGTTTGCCTTGGACCCCAAGCTCCTGCCCACTTCTGTCCAGCTGACCTTCAACCTTTCACATTGTTATATGGAAGTGTGTTCATTTGTGACAAGAAGGATCAGGAATTATTCTGTGCTGGATCCTTGTATAAAACGTGGGGTCCTCTTCTATTCAGCACATGCCTCTAAGTCGTCATTTTGTCTACGTGTGTTTTTTCCCCTAAATCTTGACTCCAGCTTGCAATTTACCTCCTTAAACCTAAACCTTGCTTTTTTCAATCAGATTTGAAGGGGTGTGATCATATGATCGGACAATATTTAAGCACGCCTGTAATTTGCTTCTTCGACTCAGCAAATAGTAAATGAATCCATCATCATGGAAACATAGAAGTTACACGTAATCTGCAATCGGAGGCTACAAATTAATGAGAACCAATAAATAATATTTGCAGATGGGGCTCGCCATCAAGCTATCTATAAATGCATTAGATCATCTGTTTTAGATGTGGGTTTTATGGACCTAAGCCCCAGGATCAATATTACTCAGAAATAACTTTTAAAAAATCATCTTTTTTAAATTAATGCAATAAATTCTAATATGTTCCCATGCCTTCCCATACGTGTATACTACAGTATTGTGTGTTTAATTGCTGCTACAGCTATAATAAGTGTTTGAAAAATGCCTTGTGAGACCTAGGGCCCCGTTCCATTGCCCAACTCCTAAAAATTATACACAGGTAAAACCACTCTGAAAATTGCCACATATTCTAGTAGCTAATTACAATCCAATTATGAGTTCCCCACCCACTATGGGCCTAAGAACTCCATTGGTTTTAGCACAGCTTGAATATTATGAGATCTAAATAATTAAAGTTACACAAAATCAATATTCTATTAGACCAGGAGCTTTAGATCACAAATAAAGTCTGACCCCCAATGGAAAAAAAAATATCAAGTTTCTGTCAAAAATAAAATTATTATTATAAAAATATTCTGAGTACTAAATAGGGCCGTATCCTATTAGCTGCTCACAATGCCCCAAAACGGTCATTTTGGCTGCAGGTTTTTTATTTTTTATTAATTTATATGTATTGTATTGAATCTGGCTTGCAAATTCCAACCCAAAAACTGAACTCATAAACTTTGTCTTTTTTAAGTCTTATTTCAGGGGGCATGATCATGTGATCTGACAATATATAAGCAAACCCGTAATTTACTTCTTAGACACATCAAATTGCCACATCTTCTAGTAGCTAATTACAATCGGTTTATGAGTTCCCCACCCACAATCACTATGGGCCGGCTAAAGATGCAAAACAGGCCTAAGAACTCCATTGGTTTTAGCACAGCTTGAATATTATGAGATCTAAATAATTAAAGTTATACAAAATCAATATCCTATTAGACCAAGAGCTCTAGATCACAAATAAAGTCCAATGGAAAAAAAAATATCAAGTTTCTGTCAAAAATAATACTTGCCAGGGCTTTTTCAAACACTTATTAGAGCTGTAACAGCAACTGAACATGCAATACTGTACTATAAATGCATGGAAAGACATTAGAATTAATTGCACACGTCTCAAACCCACAAATATCCAATTAAAACATTTTGTGAAAGGGATCAACCTCTTAAGTTCTGTGATCCCTCTAAGGGTGACACAGAGACATGGTTCCAGGTTACACAGGGCAACTCTAAGGGCGACACAGAGACATGGTTCCAGGTTACACGGGGCAACTCTAAGGGTGACACAGAGATAAATGAGACCGTCATCATGGCGTCAGTGAAACATGGAGTTTATACTTAATCTTCACTCAGAGACTACAAATGTGTTGAGAAGTAAATTTGTTATCGGACTCGCAATCCAGCAATGTAGAAATCAATAAAATCCGTTAAAGCTGCTGTTTTAGTCCATGCCGGTTACATATGTATTAACCCCTTAAGTTCTGTGATCCCTTTCACAAAATGTTTTAATTGGATATTTGTGGGTTTGAGACGTGTGCAATTAATTCTAATGTCTTTCCATGCATTTATAGTACAGTATTGCATGTTCAGTTGCTGTTACAGCTCTAATAAGTGTTTGAAAAAGCCCTGGCAAGCCCGATTTAGTATTATTTTTGACAGAAACTTGATATTTTTTTTCCATTGGACTTCATTTGTGATCTAGAGCTCCTGGTCTAATAGGATATTGATTTTGTGTAACTTTAATTATTTAGATCTCATAATATTCAAGCTGCGCTAAAACCAATGGAGTTCTTAGGCCGGTTGTGTATCTTTAGCCGGCCCATAGTGATTGTGGGTGGGGAACTCATAAACCGATTGTAATTAGCTACTAGAAGATGTGGCAATTTGATGTGTCTAAGAAGTAAATTACGGGTTTGCTTATATATTGTCAGATCACATGATCATGCCCCCTGAAATAAGACTTAAAAAAGGCAAAGTTTATGAGTTCAGTTTTTGGGTTGGAATTTGGAAGCCGGATTCAATACAATACATATAAATTAATTAAAAAAAATAAAATAAAAAAAACCTGCAGCCAAAATGACCGTTTTTGGGCATTGTGAGCAGCTAATAGCTGGCGGCCCTATTTAGTACTCAGAATATTTTTATAGAAAGATGATACTTTTTTAGATTGCAGGTTGGACTTTATTTACAGGTCGAATAGAATATTGTTTTATTTTTTTTGTAAATGTAATTAATTAGAGCTCGTAATATTTGAGCTGTGCTAAAACCAAAGGAGTTCTAAGGCCGATTTTGCGTGTTTGGCTGGCCTGTAGTGATTGCGGGCCGGGAACTCCTAATGGGATTGCGACTAGCTCATAGAACGTGCGGTAACATTAAGAGCAGTTTAAAGTAAAATGTAGAGATTAGGCAAAACAAATATGGCCTTCGGTGTATTCGAGAGGCTTCGCTCTACTTTGTATCAAATAGAATACCGGTAATATAAATTAATCTAATTGTTCATGTAAATACTTCTCAGACCAGTATACTGGACGCCTGTACATCCGCTGGGTGTCCGGTCAGTGCGTACATACATGACAGGCCATGTAAAAGTAGAGAGGTCATGCCAATATGTACGGTATATCTTTACGTGTCAGATCTGTATACTACGTTTAGTGTATACTGGTGTTAGGGTGCGTCCGGTTTGTCCACCTTGGATATTCCATACTTACCCAACACATTCGGCAACGCGCCGCATGGAATCCTGGGACACAAAGACGTGGCAGGCAAAGCGACTCAGGACGGGGTGTTTAGTAATGAATCCAAAATAACTAAAGAAACAACATTGTGTCAGCATGAAGTGTGGAGAGGGCCCCACCCAGGAAAGGAGGAGAGGGCCCCACCCAGGAGAGGGGGAGAGGGGCCCACCCAGGAAAGGAGGAGAGGGCCCCACCCAGGAGAGGAGGAGAGGGCCCCACCCAGGAGAGGAGGAGAGGGCCCCACCCAGGAGAGGAGGAGAGGGGCCCATCCAGGAAAGGAGGAGAGGGCCCCACCCAGGAGAGGAGGAGAGGGCCCCACCCAGGAGAGGAGGAGAGGGGCCCACCCAGGAGAGGAGGAGAGGGGCCCACCCAGGAGAGGGGGAGAGGGCCCCACCCAGGAGAGGGGTAGAGGGGCCCATCCAGGAGAGGATGAGAGGGCCCCACCCAGGAAAGGAGGAGAGGGCCCCACCCAGGAGAGGGGGAGAGGGCCCCACCCAGGAAAGGAGGAGAGGGGCCCACCCAGGAGAGGAGGAGAGGGGCCCACCCAGGAGAGGAGGAGAGGGCCCCACCCAGGAGAGGAGGAGAGGGTCCCACCCAGGAGAGTGGGAGAGGGTCCCACCCAGGAGAGTGGGAGAGGGTCCCACCCAGGAGAGGGGGAGAGGGTCCCACCCAGGAGAGGGGGAGAGGGCCCCACCCAGGAGAGGGGGAGAGGGCCCCACCAAGGAGAGGGCAAGAGGGCCCCACCCAGGAGAGGGGTAGAGGGGCCCATCCCGGAGAGGAGGAGAGGGCCCCACCCAGGAGAGGAGGAGAGGAGAGGAGGAGAGGGCCCCACCCAGGAGAGGAGGAGAGGGTCCCACCCAGGAGAGTGGGAGAGGGTCCCACCCAGGAGAGTGGGAGAGGGTCCCACCCAGGAGAGTGGGAGAGGGTCCCACCCAGGAGAGTGGGAGAGGGCCCACCCAGGAGAGGGGGAGAGGGCCCCACCCAGGAGAGGAGGAGAGGGCCCCACCCAGGAGAGGGGGAGAGGGCCCCACCCAGGAAAGGAGGAGAGGGCCCCACCCAGGAGAGGGGGAGAGGGCCCCACCCAGGAGAGGGGGAGAGGGCCCCACCCAGGAGAGGGGGAGAGGGCCCCACCCAGGAGAGGGGGAGAGGGCCCCACCCAGGAAAGGAGGAGAGGGCCCCACCCAGGAGAGGGGGAGAGGGCCCCACCCAGGAGAGGAGGAGAGGGCCCCACCCAGGAGAGGGGGAGAGGGTCCCACCCAGGAGAGTGGGAGAGGGCCCCACCCAGGAGAGGGGGAGAGGGCCCCACCCAGGAGAGGGGGAGAGGGCCCCACCCAGGAGAGGGGGAGAGGGCCCCACCCAGGAGAGGGGGAGAGGGCCCCACCCAGGAAAGGAGGAGAGGGCCCCACCCAGGAGAGGGGGAGAGGGCCCCACCCAGGAGAGGGGGAGAGGGCCCCACCCAGGAAAGGAGGAGAAGGCCCCACCCAGGAAAGGAGGAGAGGGGCCCACCCAGGAGAGGAGGAGAGGGCCCCACCCAGGAGAGGAGGAGAGGGCCCCACCCAGGAGAGGGGGAGAGGGTCCCACCCAGGAGAGTGGGAGAGGGTCCCACCCAGGAGAGTGGGAGAGGGTCCCACCCAGGAGAGTGGGAGAGGGCCCACCCAGGAGAGGGGGAGAGGGCCCCACCCAGGAGAGGGGGAGAGGGCCCCACCCAGGTGAGGGCAAGAGGGCCCCACCCAGGAGAGGGGTAGAGGGGCCCACCCCGGAGAGGAGGAGAGGGCCCCACCCAGGAGAGGAGGAGAGGGCCCCACCCAGGAAAGGAGGAGAGGGCCCCACCCAGGAAAGGAGGAGAGGGCCCCACCCAGGAAAGGAGGAGAGGGCCCCACCCAGGAGAGGAGGAGAGGGCCCCACCCAGGAGAGGGCCCCACCCAGGAGAGGGCCCCACCCAGGAGAGGAGGAGATGGGCCGCACCCAGGAGAGGAGGAGAGGCCGGACCCAGGAGAGGAGAGGGCTACACCCACTAGAAGAGGACAGAGCTACACCCAGGAGAGAAGGAGAGAGTACTCTCCGGGAGAGCAGGAGAGGTCCCCATGCAGTGGAGGAGGAGAGGGTCCCACCCAAAAGAGAAGAAGGAGAGGGCTCCACCGTAGAGGTCCCATCCAGGAGAGAGAAAGACAAATTATTGTAGAGGAGAGACAGAGTCAGAAGAAAAAGAGTACTACAGGAGAGAACCACTCAGAAAATTAAGGACAAAGAGAGTGAGCTCCACCCAGGAAACTGAGAAAGAACCCCACTAAGGAAAGAAAGAGAGACCCACACACGAGAGAGAGAGACACAGGAGAGCAAGAGACACAGGAGAGCAAGAGACACAGGAGAGCAAGAGACACAGGAGAGCAAGAGACACAGGAGAGCAAGAGAGAACCTCACCAAGTAGAGAAAGAGATGAGAGTGACATACAACCCCATTCAGTGAGATAGAAAGTGAGCCCCAGACAGAATAGTGAGAGAGATCTCCACCCAGGAGAAGAAGCACCATCCAGGAGAGCAAGAGATAGCTTCACTCAGATAAGAGCGCCTCACCTAAGCGAACACGCCTCCAAGAGCCCAACCCAACTCAGCAAGAGAGAGCACTGCATAGGACAGCAAGGGAGAGCCCCATCCAGGAACATGAGAGAGGAGCAAGAAAGAAACCCACCCAGGAATAGGAGTGACACCCAATAGCGCATGTGATCAACACCCGGGACAAAAGAGACTGTCTCCAAGTAGATAAAAAGGTAGGAGCGAGATAGAAGCCCACATTGGTAATGTAGGAGATCCCCACCCAGAAGAGAAGGTCTCATTCAAGATATTAGGAGACAATCTGACCCAGGACAGAAAGAGACAATCTTATAGAAAAGAGTGAGAGAGAGACCCAGGCAGGAGAGATAACAGGAAAGAGACCCCAGGTGTATAATAAGTTCTCCCAGATACAAATGTAAAGTCTTCTCACCAACTGTTACGAGGGTGACATCCACAGAAGGAGATATTCTTCATCTGGAAAAAGTGACTGCAGCGTTCATCCTGCGAGACATACAAAACTCTATGAATATACCGAGAGTGACCAGTAACATGGAATCTAAACAAGCCGTGAGTGCCACCCGGTCATGTGACAAGGACCAAAAATAGTATTTATCCCAAAAATATCTGAGAACTGGATGAAATAAAAGGTCCCGCGTCGGCCCGTCACCATATACTAATGGGCCGTTTATTTAATAAGTTTCTTTATTGAGAACAAAAAAATTATGAATTTATCTACGTTTTCAGATTATAAGGATGTAAAAAAACAGAAAAAAGCAGTTACATTCACAGCAGAATCGTAAATAATGAAATCAGTAAAAAGGAGATTAAAAATTATAAGAAAAAGAAAAGAGTAGAAAAGAAAGAGAACAGAAAACATGGAATCTACAGAACCACAATATGGGAAAATCCATTTGAATAACGAGGAACTAATCTTTAAATAAAAAGAACTAATATAAATATAGCATTGAAATACATTTTTATATCTCTGTATATAATTCTGGTGTATTTCCCATTACAACTCCAGGTACATATCAGTAACTACACCTCTGGGTATATATTATCTACATCTTTATGTATATATCTGTATCGTCACCTCTGGGTATATATTATCTACACCTTTGTGTATATATCCGTATCGTCACCTCTGGGTATATATTATCTACACCTTTGTGTATATATCTGTATCGTCACCTCTGGGTATATATTATCTACACCTTTGTGTATATATCTGTATCGTCACCTCTGGGTATATATTATCTACAGCTTTGTGTATATATCTGTATCGTCACCTCTGGGTATATATTATCTACACCTTTGTGTATATATCTGTATCCTCACCTCTGGGTATATATTATCTACACCTTTATGTATATATCTGTATCGTCACCTCTGGGTATATATTATCTACACCTTTATGTATATATCTGTATCGTCACCTCTGGGTATATATTATCTACACCTCTGTGTATATATCTGTATCGTCACCTCTGGGTATATATTATCTACACCTTTATGTATATATCTGTATCGTCACCTCTGGGTATATATTATCTACACCTTTGTGTATATATCTGTATCCTCACCTCTGGGTATATATTATCTACACCTTTATGTATATATCCGTATCGTCACCTCTGGGTATATATTATCTACACCTTTATGTATATATCTGTATCCTCACCTCTGGGTATATATTATCTACACCTTTGTGTATATATCCGTATCCTCACCTCTGGGTATATATCTGTATCGTCACCTCTGGGTATATATCTGTATCATCACCTCTGGGTATATATTATCTACACCTTTGTGTATATATCTGTATCGTCACCTCTGGGTATATATTATCTACACCGTTGTGTATATATCTGTATCCCCACCCCTGGGTATATATTATCTACACCTTTGTGTATATATCTGTATCGTCACCTCTGGGTATATATTATCTACACCGTTGTGTATATATCTGTATCCCCACCCCTGGGTATATATTATCTACACCTTTGTGTATATATCCGTATCGTCACCTCTGGGTATATATTATCTACACCTTTGTGTATATATCTGTATCGTCACATCTGGGTATATATTATCTACACCTTTGTGTATATATCTGTATCGTCACCTCTGGGTATATATTATCTACACCTTTGTGTATATATCTGTATCCTCACCTCTGGGTATATATTATCTACACCTTTGTGTATATATCTGTATCATCACATCTGGGTATATATTATCTACACCTTTGTGTATATATCTGTATCGTCACCTCTGGGTATATATTATCTACACCTTTATGTATATATCCGTATTGTCACCTCTGGGTATATATTATCTACACCTTCATGTATATATCCGTATCGTCACCTCTGGGTATATATTATCTACACCTTTATGTATATATCTGTATCGTCACCTCTGGGTATATATTATCTACACCTTTGTGTATATATCCGTATCCTCACCTCTGGGTATATATTATCTACACCTTTCTGTATATATCTGTATCGTCACCTCTGGGTATATATTATCTACACCTTTGTGTATATATCCGTATCCTCACCTCTGGGTATATATTATCTACACCTTTGTGTATATATCTGTATCGTCACCTCTGGGTATATATTATCTACACCTTTGTGTATATATCTGTATCATCACCTCTGGGTATGTATTATCTACACCTTTGTGTATATATCTGTATCGTCACCTCTGGGTATATATTATCTACACCGTTGTGTATATATCTGTATCCCCACCCCTGGGTATATATTATCTACACCTTTGTGTATATATCCGTATCGTCACCTCTGGGTATATATTATCTACACCTTTGTGTATATATCTGTATCCTCACCTCTGGGTATATATTATCTACACCTTTGTGTATATATCTGTATCATCACATCTGGGTATATATTATCTACACCTTTGTGTATATATCTGTATCGTCACCTCTGGGTATATATTATCTACACCTTTATGTATATATCCGTATCGTCACCTCTGGGTATATATTATCTACACCTTTATGTATATATCCGTATCGTCACATCTGGGTATATATTATCTACACCTTTGTGTATATATCTGTATCGTCACCTCTGGGTATATATTATCTACACCTTTATGTATATATCCGTATCGTCACCTCTGGGTATATATTATGTACACCTTCCTGTATATATCTGTATCGTCACCTCTGGGTATATATTATCTACACCTTTGTGTATATATCTGTATCGTCACCTCTGGGTATATATTATCTACACCGTTGTGTATATATCCGTATCGTCACCTCTGGGTATATATTATCTACACCTCTGGGTATATATCTGTATCGTCACCTCTGGGTATATATTATCTACACCTTTGTGTATATATCCGTATCGTCACCTCTGGGTATATATTATCTACACCTTTGTGAATATATCTGTATCGTCACCTCTGGGTATATATTATCTACACCTTTGTGTATATATCTGTATCGTCACCTCTGGGTATATATTATCTACACCTTTATGTATATATCTGTATCGTCATCTCTGGGTATATATTATCTACACCTTTATGTATATATCCGTATCGTCACCTCTGGGTATATATTATCTACACCTTTGTGTATATATCCGTATCGTCACCTCTGGGTATATATTATCTACACCTTTGTGAATATATCTGTATGGTCACCTCTGGGTATATATTATCTACACCTTTGTGTATATATCTGTATCGTCACCTCTGGGTATATATTATCTACACCTTTGTGTATATATCTGTATCCTCACATCTGGGTATATATTATCTACACCTTTGTGTATATATCTGTATCCTCACCTCTGGGTATATATTATCTACACCTTTGTGTATATATCTGTATCGTCACCTCTGGGTATATATTATCTACACCTTTATGTATATATCCGTATCGTCACCTCTGGGTATATATTATCTACACCTTTGTGAATATATCTGTATGGTCACCTCTGGGTATATATTATCTACACCTTTGTGTATATATCTGTATCGTCACCTCTGGGTATATATTATCTACACCTTTATGTATATATCTGTATCGTCACCTCTGGGTATATATTATCTACACCTTTGTGAATATATCTGTATCGTCACCTCTGAAAATATATCTGTATCGTCACCTCTGGGTATATATTATCTACACCTTTGTGAATATATCTGTATCGTCACCTCTGGGTATATATTATCTACACCTTTGTGAATATATCTGTATCGTCACATCTGGGTATATATTATCTACACCTTTGTGTATATATCCGTATCGTCACCTCTGAAAATATATCTGTATCGTCACCTCTGGGTATATATTATCTACACCTTTGTGAATATATCTGTATCGTCACCTCTGGGTATATATTATCTACACCTTTGTGAATATATCTGTATCGTCACATCTGGGTATATATTATCTACACCTTTGTGTATATATCAGTATCGTCACCTCTGGGTATATATCTGTATCGTCACCTCTGGGTATATATTATCTACACCTTTGTGAATATATCTGTATCGTCACCTCTGGGTATATATTATCTACACCTTTGTGTATATATCTGTATCGTCACCTCTGGGTATATATTATCTACACCTTTGTGAATATATCTGTATCGTCACCTCTGGGTATATATTATCTACACCTTTGTGTATATATCTGTATCGTCACCTCTGGGTATATATTATCTACACCTTTGTGTATATATCCGTATCGTCACCTCTGGGTATATATTATCTACACCTTCCTGTATATATCTGTATCGTCACCTCTGGGTATATATTATCTACACCTTCCTGTATATATCTGTATCGTCACCTCTGGGTATATATTATCTACACCTTTATGTATATATCCGTATCGTCACCTCTGGGTATATATTATCTACACCTTTATGTATATATCCGTATCGTCACCTCTGGGTATATATTATCTACACCTTTGTGTATATATCCGTATCGTCACCTCTGGGTATATATTATCTACACCTTCCTGTATATATCTGTATCGTCACCTCTGGGTATATATTATCTACACCTTTGTGAATATATCTGTATCGTCACCTCTGGGTATATATTATCTACACCTTTGTGAATATATCTGTATCGTCACCTCTGGGTATATATTATCTACACCTTTGTGTATATATCTGTATCGTCACCTCTGGGTATATATTATCTACACCTTTGTGTATATATCTGTATCGTCACCTCTGGGTATATATTATCTACACCTTTGTGTATATATCTGTATCGTCACATCTGGGTATATATTATCTACACCTTTATGTATATATCTGTATCGTCACCACTGGGTATATATTATCTACACCTTTATGTATATATCTGTATCGTCACCTCTGGGTATATATTATCTACACCTCTGGGTATATATCTGTATCGTCACCTCTGGGTATATATTATCTACACCTTTATGTATATATCTGTATCGTCACCTCTGGGTATATATTATCTACACCTCTGGGTATATATCTGTATCGTCACCTCTGGGTATATATCTGTATCGTCACCTCTGGGTATATATTATCTACACCTTCGTGTATATATCTGTATCGTCACCTCTGGGTATATATTATCTACACCTTCGTGTATATATCTGTATCGTCACCTCTGGGTATATATTATCTACACCTTTGTGTATATATCCGTATCGTCACCTCTGGGTATATATTATCTACACCGTTGTGTATATATCTGTATCGTCACCTCTGGGTATATATTATCTACACCGTTGTGTATATATCCGTATCGTCACCTCTGGGTATATATTATCTACACCTTTGTGAATATATATGTATCGTCACCTCTGGGTATATATTATCTACACCTTTGTGTATATATCTGTATCGTCACCTCTGGGTATATATTATCTACACCTTCCTGTATATATCTGTATCGTCACCTCTGGGTATATATTATCTACACCTTTGTGTATATATCTGTATCGTCACCTCTGGGTATATATTATCTACACCTTTGTGTATATATCTGTATCGTCACCTCTGGGTATATATTATCTACACCTTCCTGTATATATCTGTATCGTCACCTCTGGGTATATATTATCTACACCTTTGTGTATATATCTGTATCGTCACCTCTGGGTATATATTATCTACACCTTTGTGTATATATCTGTATCGTCACATCTGGGTATATATTATCTACACCTTTATGTATATATCTGTATCGTCACCTCTGGGTATATATTATCTACACCTTTATGTATATATCTGTATCGTCACCTCTGGGTATATATTATCTACACCTCTGGGTATATATCTGTATCGTCACCTCTGGGTATATATTATCTACACCTTTATGTATATATCTGTATCGTCACCTCTGGGTATATATTATCTACACCTCTGGGTATATATCTGTATCGTCACCTCTGGGTATATATCTGTATCGTCACCTCTGGGTATATATTATCTACACCTTCGTGTATATATCTGTATCGTCACCTCTGGGTATATATTATCTACACCTTCGTGTATATATCTGTATCGTCACCTCTGGGTATATATTATCTACACCGTTGTGTATATATCCGTATCGTCACCTCTGGGTATATATTATCTACACCGTTGTGTATATATCTGTATCGTCACCTCTGGGTATATATTATCTACACCGTTGTGTATATATCCGTATCGTCACCTCTGGGTATATATTATCTACACCTTTGTGTATATATCTGTATCGTCACCTCTGGGTATATATTATCTACACCTTTGTGTATATATCCGTATCGTCACCTCTGGGTATATATTATCTACACCTTTATGTATATATCTGTATCGTCACCTCTGGGTATATATTATCTACAACTCTGGGTATATATCTGTATCGTCACCTCTGGGTATATATCTGTATCGTCACCTCTGGGTATATATTATCTACACCTTCGTGTATATATCTGTATCGTCACCTCTGGGTATATATTATCTACACCTTTGTGTATATATCCGTATCGTCACCTCTGGGTATATATTATCTACACCGTTGTGTATATATCTGTATCGTCACCTCTGGGTATATATTATCTACACCGTTGTGTATATATCCGTATCGTCACCTCTGGGTATATATTATCTACACCTTTGTGTATATATCCGTATCGTCACCTCTGGGTATATATTATCTACACCTTTGTGTATATATCCGTATCGTCACCTCTGGGTATATATTATCTACACCTTTGTGTATATATCCGTATCGTCACCTCTGGGTATATATTATCTACACGTTTGTGTATATATCTGTATCGTCACCTCTGGGTATATATTATCTACACCTTTATGTATATATCTGTATCGTCACCTCTGGGTATATATTATCTACACCTTTATGTATATATCTGTATCATCACATCTGGGTATATATTATCTACACCTTTGTGTATATATCCGTATCGTCACCTCTGGGTATATATTATCTACACCTTTGTGTATATATCCGTATCGTCACCTCTGGGTATATATTATCTACACCTCTGGGTATATATCTGTATCGTCACTTCTGGGTATATATTATCTACACCTTTGTGTATATATCCGTATCGTCACCTCTGGGTATATATTATCTACACCTTTGTGTATATATCCGTATCGTCACCTCTGGGTATATATTATCTACACCTCTGGGTATATATCTGTATCGTCACTTCTGGGTATATATTATGTACACCTTCCTGTATATATCCGTATCGTCACCTCTGGGTATATATCTGTATCGTCACCTCTGGGTATATATCTGTATCGTCACCTCTGGGTATATATTATCTACACCTTTGTGTATATATCTGTATCGTCACCTCTGGGTATATATTATCTACACCTTTGTGTATATATCCGTATCGTCACCTCTGGGTATATATTATCTACACCTCTGGGTATATATCTGTATCGTCACTTCTGGGTATATATTATCTACACCTTTGTGTATATATCCGTATCGTCACCTCTGGGTATATATTATCTACACCTTATGTATATATCTGTATCATCACATCTGGGTATATATTATCTACACCTTTGTGTATATATCCGTATCGTCACCTCTGGGTATATATTATCTACACCTTTGTGTATATATCTGTATCGTCACCTCTGGGTATATATTATCTACACCTTTGTGTATATATCTGTATCGTCATCTCTGGGTATATATTATCTACACCTTTGTGTATATATCTGTATCGTCACCTCTGGGTATATATTATCTACACCTTTGTGTATATATCCGTATCGTCACCTCTGGGTATATATTATCTACACCTTTGTGTATATATGTGTATCGTCACCTCTGGGTATATATTATCTACATCTTTGTGTATATATCTGTATCGTCACCTCTGGGTATATATTATCTACACCTTTGTGTATATATCTGTATCGTCACCTCTGGGTATATATTATCTACACCTTTGTGTATATATCCGTATCGTCACCTCTGGGTATATATTATCTACACCTTTGTGTATATATCTGTATCGTCACCTCTGGGTATATATTATCTACACCTTTATGTATATATCTGTATCGTCACCTCTGGGTATATATTATCTACACCTTTGTGTATATATCTGTATCGTCACCTCTGGGTATATATCTGTATCGTCACCTCTGGGTATATATTATCTACACCTTTGTGAATATATCTGTATCGTCACCTCTGGGTATATATTATCTACACCTTTGTGTATATATCTGTATCGTCACCTCTGGGTATATATTATCTACACCTTTGTAAATATATCGGTATCGTCACCTCTGGGTATATATTATCTACACCTTTATGTATATATCCGTATCGTCACCTCTGGGTATATATTATCTACACCTTTGTGTATATATCCGTATCGCCACCTCTGGGTATATATTATCTACACCTTCCTGTATATATCTGTATCGTCACCTCTGGGTATATATTATCTACACCTTTGTGAATATATCTGTATCGTCACCTCTGGGTATATATTATCTACACCTTTGTGAATATATCTGTATCGTCACCTCTGGGTATATATTATCTACACCTTTGTGTATATATCTGTATCGTCACCTCTGGGTATATATTATCTACACCTTTGTGTATATATCTGTATCGTCACCACTGGGTATATATTATCTACACCTTTATGTATATATCTGTATCGTCACCACTGGGTATATATTATCTACACCTTTATGTATATATCTGTATCGTCACCTCTGGGTATATATTATCTACACCTCTGGGTATATATCTGTATCGTCACCTCTGGGTATATATTATCTACACCTTTATGTATATATCTGTATCGTCACCTCTGGGTATATATTATCTACACCTCTGGGTATATATCTGTATCGTCACCTCTGGGTATATATCTGTATCGTCACCTCTGGGTATATATTATCTACACCTTTGTGTATATATCCGTATCGTCACCTCTGGGTATATATTATCTACACCTTCCTGTATATATCTGTATCGTCACCTCTGGGTATATATTATCTACACCTTCCTGTATATATCGGTATCGTCACCTCTGGGTATATATTATCTACACCTTTATGTATATATCCGTATCGTCACCTCTGGGTATATATTATCTACACCTTTATGTATATATCCGTATCGTCACCTCTGGGTATATATTATCTACACCTTTGTGTATATATCCGTATCGCCACCTCTGGGTATATATTATCTACACCTTCCTGTATATATCTGTATCGTCACCTCTGGGTATATATTATCTACACCTTTGTGAATATATCTGTATCGTCACCTCTGGGTATATATTATCTACACCTTTGTGAATATATCTGTATCGTCACCTCTGGGTATATATTATCTACACCTTTGTGTATATATCTGTATCGTCACCTCTGGGTATATATTATCTACACCTTTGTGTATATATCTGTATCGTCACCACTGGGTATATATTATCTACACCTTTATGTATATATCTGTATCGTCACCACTGGGTATATATTATCTACACCTTTATGTATATATCTGTATCGTCACCTCTGGGTATATATTATCTACACCTCTGGGTATATATCTGTATCGTCACCTCTGGGTATATATTATCTACACCTTTATGTATATATCTGTATCGTCACCTCTGGGTATATATTATCTACACCTCTGGGTATATATCTGTATCGTCACCTCTGGGTATATATCTGTATCGTCACCTCTGGGTATATATTATCTACACCTTCGTGTATATATCTGTATCGTCACCTCTGGGTATATATTATCTACACCTTCGTGTATATATCTGTATCGTCACCTCTGGGTATATATTATCTACACCTTTGTGTATATATCCGTATCGTCACCTCTGGGTATATATTATCTACACCGTTGTGTATATATCTGTATCGTCACCTCTGGGTATATATTATCTACACCGTTGTGTATATATCCGTATCGTCACCTCTGGGTATATATTATCTACACCTTTGTGTATATATCTGTATCGTCACCTCTGGGTATATATTATCTACACCTTTGTGTATATATCTGTATCGTCACCTCTGGGTATATATTATCTACACCTTCCTGTATATATCTGTATCGTCACCTCTGGGTATATATTATCTACACCTTTGTGTATATATCTGTATCGTCACCTCTGGGTATATATTATCTACACCTTTGTGTATATATCTGTATCGTCACATCTGGGTATATATTATCTACACCTTTATGTATATATCTGTATCGTCACCTCTGGGTATATATTATCTACACCTTTATGTATATATCTGTATCGTCACCTCTGGGTATATATTATCTACACCTCTGGGTATATATCTGTATCGTCACCTCTGGGTATATATTATCTACACCTTTATGTATATATCTGTATCGTCACCTCTGGGTATATATTATCTACACCTCTGGGTATATATCTGTATCGTCACCTCTGGGTATATATCTGTATCGTCACCTCTGGGTATATATTATCTACACCTTCGTGTATATATCTGTATCGTCACCTCTGGGTATATATTATCTACACCTTCGTGTATATATCTGTATCGTCACCTCTGGGTATATATTATCTACACCTTTGTGTATATATCCGTATCGTCACCTCTGGGTATATATTATCTACACCGTTGTGTATATATCTGTATCGTCACCTCTGGGTATATATTATCTACAACCGTTGTGGTATATATCCGTATCGTCACCTCTGGGTATATATTATCTACACCTTTGTGTATATATCTGTATCGTCACCTCTGGGTATATATTATCTACACCTTTGTGTATATATCCGTATCGTCACCTCTGGGTATATATTATCTACACCTTTATGTATATATCTGTATCGTCACCTCTGGGTATATATTATCTACACCTCTGGGTATATATCTGTATCGTCACCTCTGGGTATATATCTGTATCGTCACCTCTGGGTATATATTATCTACACCTTCGTGTATATATCTGTATCGTCACCTCTGGGTATATATTATCTACACCTTTGTGTATATATCCGTATCGTCACCTCTGGGGTATATATTATCTACACCGTTGTGTATATATCTGTATCGTCACCTCTGGGTATATATTATCTACACCGTTGTGTATATATCCGTATCGTCACCTCTGGGTATATATTATCTACACCTTTGTGTATATATCCGTATCGTCACCTCTGGGTATATATTATCTACACCTTTGTGTATATATCCGTATCGTCACCTCTGGGTATATATTATCTACACCTTTATGTATATATCTGTATCGTCACCTCTGGGTATATATTATCTACACCTCTGGGTATATATCTGTATCGTCACCTCTGGGTATATATTATCTACACCTTTATGTATATATCTGTATCGTCACCTCTGGGTATATATTATCTACACCTCTGGGTATATATCTGTATCGTCACCGTCTGGGTATATATTTTCTGTATCGTCACCTCTGGTATATATTATCTACACCTTCGTGTATATATCTGTATCGTCACCTCTGGGTATATATTATCTACACCTTCGTGTA
>CM050167.1:401621082-401691871 GCA_027410445.1 Discoglossus pictus
TCAGTACATTGGACCTGTATGTGTGCTATTTCAGTACATTGGACCTGTATGTGGTGCTATATCAGTACATTGGACCTGTATGTGTGCTATATCAGTACATTGGACCCTGTATGTGTGCTATATCAGTACATTGGACCTGTATGTGTGCTATATCAGTACATTGGACCTGTATGTTGTGCTATATCAGTACATTGGACCTGTATGTGTGCTATATCAGTACAATGGACCTGTATGTGTCGCTATATCTGTACATTGGACCTGTAATGTGTGCTATATCTGTACATTGGACCTGTATGTGTGCTATATCTGTACATTGGACCTGTATGTGTGCTATATCAGTACATTGGACCTGTATGTGTGCTATATCAGTACATTGGACCTGTATGTGTGCTATATCTGTGCATTGGACCTGTATGTGTGTTATATCAGTACATTGGACCTGTATGTGTGCTATATCTGTACATTGGACCTGTATGTGTGCTATATCTGTACATTGGACCTGTATGTGTGCTATATCAGTACATTGGACCTGTATGTGTGATCTATATCAGTACATTGGACCTGTATGTGTGCTATATCAGTACATTGGACCTGTATGTGTGCTATATCAGTACATTGGAGCTGTATGTGTGCTATATCTGTACATTGGACCTGTATGTGTGCTATATCAGTACATGGACCTGTATGTGTGCTATATCAGTACATTGGACCTGTATGTGTGCTATATCAGTACATTGGACCTGTATGTGTGCTATATCAGTACATTGGACCTGTATGTGTGCTATATCTGTGCATTGGACCTGTATGTGTGCTATATCTGTACATTGGACCTGTATGTGTGCTATATCTGTACATTGGACCTGTATGTGTGCTATATCTGTACATTGGACCTGTATGTGTGTTATATCAGTACATTGGACCTGTATGTGTGCTATATCTGTGCATTGGACCTGTATGTGTGGTATATCTGTACATTGGACCTGTATGTGTGTTATATCAGTACATTGGACCTGTATGTGTGGTATATCTGTACATTGGACCTGTATGTGTGTTATATCAGTACATTGGACCTGTATGTGTGCTATATCTGTACATTGGACCCTGTATGTGTGCTATATCTGTACATTGGACCTGTATGTGTGCTATATCAGTACATTGGACCTGTATGTGTGTTATATCAGTACATTGGACCTGTATGTGTGCTATATCTGTACATTGGACCCTGTATGTGTGCTATATCTGTACATTGGACCTGTATGTGTGCTATATCAGTACATTGGACCTGTATGTGTGCTATATCAGTACATTGGACCTGTATGTGTGCTATATCAGTACATTGGACCTGTATGTGTGCTATATCTGTACATTGGACCTGTATGTGTGTTATATCAGTACATTGGACCTGTATGTGTGCTATATCAGTACATTGGACCTGTATGTGTGCTATATCTGTACACTGGACCTGTATGTGTGTTATATCAGTACATTGGACCTGTATGTGTGGTATATCTGTACATTGGACCTGTATGTGTGTTATATCAGTACATTGGACCTGTATGTGTGCTATATCAGTACATTGGAGCTGTATGTGTGCTATATCTGTACATTGGACCTGTATGTGTGCTATATCAGTACATTGGACCTGTATGTGTGCTATATCAGTACATTGGACCTGTATGTGTGCTATATCTGTACATTGGACCTGTATGTGTGTTATATCAGTACATTGGACCTGTATGTGTGCTATATCAGTACATTGGACCTGTATGTGTGCTATATCTGTACATTGGACCTGTATGTGTGCTATATCAGTACATTGGACCTGTATGTGTGCTATATCTATACATTGGACCTGTATGTGTGCTATATCTGTACATTGGACCTGTATGTGTGCTATATCAGTACATTGGACCTGTATGTGTGCTATATCAGTACATTGGACCTGTATGTGTGCTATATCTGTACATTGGACCTGTATGTGTGTTATATCAGTACATTGGACCTGTATGTGTGCTATATCAGTACATTGGACCTGTATGTGTGCTATATCAGTACATTGGACCTGTATGTGTGCTATATCTGTACATTGGACCTGTATGTGTGCTATATCAGTACATTGGACCTGTATGTGTGCTATATCTATACATTGGACCTGTATGTGTGCTATATCTGTACATTGGACCTGTATGTGTGCTATATCAGTACATTGGACCTGTATGTGTTTTATATCTGTACACTGGACCTGTATGTGTGTTATATCAGTACATTGGACCTGTATGTGTGTTATATCTGTACATTGGACCTGTATGTGTGTTATATCTGTACATTGGACCTGTATGTGTGTTATATCAGTACATTGGACCTGTATGTGTGCTATATCTGTGCATTGGACCTGTATGTGTGCTATATCTGTGCATTGGACCTGTATGTGTGCTATATCTGTACATTGGACCTGTATGTGTGCTATATCAGTACATTGGACCTGTATGTGTGCTATATCAGTACATTGGACCCTGTATGTGTGCTATATCAGTACATTGGACCTGTATGTGTGCTATATCAGTACATTGGACCTGTATGTGTGCTATATCTGTACACTGGATCTGTATGTGTGCTATATCAGTACATTGGACCTGTATGTGTGTTATATCAGTACATTGGACCCTGTATGTGTGCTATATCAGTACATTGGAGCTGTATGTGTGTTATATCAGTACATTGGACCCTGTATGTGTGCTATATCAGTACATTGGAGCTGTATGTGTGTTATATCTGTACATTGGACCCTGTATGTGTGCTATATCTGTACATTGGACCTGTATGTGTGCTATATCAGTACATTGGACCTGTATGTGTGCTATATCTGTGCATTGGACCTGTATGTGTGCTATATCTGTGCATTGGACCTGTATGTGTGCTATATCTGTACATTGGACCTGTATGTGTGCTATATCTGTACATTGGACCTGTATGTGTGCTATATCAGTACATTGGACCTGTATGTGTGCTATATCTGTGCATTGGACCTGTATGTGTGCTATATCTGTGCATTGGACCTGTATGTGTGCTATATCAGTACATTGGACCTGTATGTGTGCTATATCAGTACATTGGACCTGTATGTGTGCTATATCTGTGCATTGGACCTGTATGTGTGCTATATCTGTGCATTGGACCTGTATGTGTGCTATATCAGTACATTGGACCTGTATGTGTGCTATATCAGTACATTGGACCTGTATGTGTGCTATATCTGTACACTGGACCTGTATGTGTGCTATATCTGTACATTGGACCTGTATGTGTGCTATATCTGTACACTGGACCTGTATGTGTGTTATATCTGTACACTGGATCTGTATGTGTGCTATATCAGTACATTGGACCTGTATGTGTGCTATATCAGTACATTGGACCTGTATGTGTGCTATATCTGTACATTGGACCTGTATGTGTGTTATATCTGTACATTGGACCTGTATGTGTTTTATATCAGTACATTGGAGCTGTATGTGTGTTATATCAGTACATTGGACCTGTATGTGTGCTATATCTGTACATTGGACCTGTATGTGTGCTATATCTGTACACTGGATCTGTATGTGTGCTATATCAGTACATTGGACCTGTATGTGTGTTATATCAGTACATTGGACCCTGTATGTGTGCTATATCAGTACATTGGAGCTGTATGTGTGTTATATCAGTACATTGGACCTGTATGTGTGCTATATCTGTACATTGGACCTGTATGTGTGCTATATCAGTACATTGGACCTGTATGTGTGTTATATCAGTACATTGGACCTGTATGTGTGCTATATCTGTACACTGGATCTGTATGTGTGCTATATCAGTACATTGGACCTGTATGTGTGTTATATCAGTACATTGGACCCTGTATGTGTGCTATATCAGTACATTGGAGCTGTATGTGTGTTATATCAGTACATTGGACCCTGTATGTGTGCTATATCAGTACATTGGAGCTGTATGTGTGTTATATCTGTACATTGGACCCTGTATGTGTGCTATATCTGTACATTGGACCTGTATGTGTGCTATATCAGTACATTGGACCTGTATGTGTGCTATATCTGTGCATTGGACCTGTATGTGTGCTATATCTGTGCATTGGACCTGTATGTGTGCTATATCTGTGCATTGGACCTGTATGTGTGCTATATCAGTACATTGGACCTGTATGTGTGCTATATCTGTGCATTGGACCTGTATGTGTGCTATATCTGTGCATTCGACCTGTATGTGTGCTATATCAGTACATTGGACCTGAATGTGTGCTATATCTGTGCATTGGACCTGTATGTGTGCTATATCTGTACATTGGACCTGTATGTGTGCTATATCAGTACATTGGACCTGCATGTGTGCTATATCAGTACATTGGACCTGCATGTGTGCTATATCAGTACATTGGACCTGTATGTGTGTTATATCTGTACATTGGACCTGTATGTGTGCTATATCTGTACATTGGACCTGTATGTGTGCTATATCAGTACATTGGACCTGTATGTGTGTTATATCTGTACATTGGACCCTGTATGTGTGCTATATCTGTACATTGGACCTGTATGTGTGCTATATCAGTACATTGGACCTGTATGTGTGCTATATCTGTGCATTGGACCTGTATGTGTGCTATATCTGTGCATTGGACCTGTATATGTGCTATATTTGTACATTGGACCTGTATGTGTGCTATATCAGTACATTGGACCCTGTATGTGTGCTATATCTGTACATTGGACCTGTATGTGTGCTATATCTGTACATTGGACCTGTATGTGTGCTATATCAGTACATTGGACCTGTATGTGTGCTATATCTGTACATTGGACCTGTATGTGTGCTATATCAGTACATTGGACCTGTATGTGTGCTATATCAGTACATTGGACCTGTATGTGTGCTATATCTGTACATTGGACCTGTATGTGTGCTATATCAGTACATTGGACCTGTATGTGTGCTATATCTGTACATTGGACCTGTATGTGTGCTATATCAGTACATTGGACCTGTATGTGTGCTATATCTGTGCATTGGACCTGTATGTGTGCTATATCTGTACATTGGACCTGTATGTGTGCTATATCAGTACATTGGACCTGTATGTGTGTTATATCTGTACATTGGACCTGTATGTGTGTTATATCTGTACATTGGACCTGTATGTGTGTTATATATGTACATTGGACCTGTATGTGTGCTATATCTGTACATTGGACCTGTATGTGTGCTATATCTGTACATTGGACCTGTATGTGTGCTATATCTGTACATTGGACCTGTATGTGTGCTATATCAGTACATTGGACCTGTATGTGTGTTATATCAGTACATTGGACCTGTATGTGTGCTATATCTGTACATTGGACCTATATGTGTGCTATATCAGTACATTGGACCTGTATGTGTGTTATATCAGTACATTGGACCTGTATGTGTGCTATATCTGTACACTGGATCTGTATGTGTGCTATATCAGTACATTGGACCTGTATGTGTGTTATATCAGTACATTGGACCTGTATGTGTGTTATATCAGTACATTGGACCCTGTATGTGTGCTATATCAGTACATTGGAGCTGTATGTGTGTTATATCAGTACATTGGACCCTGTATGTGTACTATATCAGTACATTGGAGCTGTATGTGTGTTATATCTGTACATTGGACCCTGTATGTGTGCTATATCTGTACATTGGACCTGTATGTGTGCTATATCAGTACATTGGACCTGTATGTGTGCTATATCAGTACATTGGACCTGCATGTGTGCTATATCTGTGCATTGGACCTGTATGTGTGCTATATCTGTGCATTGGACCTGTATGTGTGCTATATCTGTACATTGGACCTGTATGTGTGCTATATCTGTACATTGGACCTGTATGTGTGCTATATCAGTACATTGGACCTGTATGTGTGCTATATCAGTACATTGGACCTGTATGTGTGTTATATCAGTACATTGGACCTGTATGTGTGCTATATCAGTACATTGGACCTGTATGTGTGCTATATCTGTACACTGGATCTGTATGTGTGCTATATCAGTACATTGGACCTGTATGTGTGTTATATCAGTACATTGGACCCTGTATGTGTGCTATATCAGTACATTGGAGCTGTATGTGTGTTATATCAGTACATTGGACCCTGTATGTGTGCTATATCAGTACATTGGAGCTGTATGTGTGTTATATCTGTACATTGGACCCTGTATGTGTGCTATATCTGTACATTGGACCTGTATGTGTGCTATATCAGTACATTGGACCTGTATGTGTGCTATATCTGTGCATTGGACCTGTATGTGTGCTATATCTGTGCATTGGACCTGTATGTGTGCTATATCTGTACATTGGACCTGTATGTGTGCTATATCAGTGCATTGGACCTGTATGTGTGCTATATCTGTGCATTGGACCTGTATGTGTGCTATATCTGTGCATTGGACCTGTATGTGTGCTATATCAGTACATTGGACCTGTATGTGTGCTATATCTGTGCATTGGACCTGTATGTGTGCTATATCTGTACATTGGACCTGTATGTGTGCTATATCAGTACATTGGACCTGTATGTGTGCTATATCAGTACATTGGACCTGTATGTGTGCTATATCAGTACATTGGACCTGCATGTGTGCTATATCAGTACATTGGACTTGTATGTGTGTTATATCTGTACATTGGACCTGTATGTGTGCTATATCTGTACATTGGACCTGTATGTGTGCTATATCAGTACATTGGACCTGTATGTGTGTTATATCAGTACATTGGACCCTGTATGTGTGCTATATCTGTACATTGGACCTGTATGTGTGCTATATCAGTGCATTGGACCTGTATGTGTGCTATATATGTACATTGGACCTGTATGTGTGCTATATATGTACATTGGACCTGTATGTGTGCTATATCAGTACATTGGACCTGTATGTGTGGTATATCAGTACATTGGACCTGTATGTGTGCTATATCTGTACATTGGACCTGTATGTGTGCTATATCAGTACATTGGACCTGTATGTGTGCTATATCAGTACATTGGACCTGTATGTGTGCTATATCTGTACACTGGACCTGTATGTGTGCTATATCAGTACATTGGACCTGTATGTGTGCTATATCTGTACATTGGACCTGTATGTGTGCTATATCAGTACATTGGACCTGTATGTGTGCTATATCTGTGCATTGGACCTGTATGTGTGCTATATCTGTACATTGGACCTGTATGTGTGCTATATCAGTACATTGGACCTGTATGTGTGTTATATCTGTACATTGGACCTGTATGTGTGTTATATCAGTACATTGGACCTGTATGTGTGTTATATATGTACATTGGACCTGTATGTGTGCTATATCTGTACATTGGACCTGTATGTGTGCTATATCAGTACATTGGACCTGTATGTGTGCTATATCTGTACATTGGACCTGTATGTGTGCTATATCAGTACATTGGACCTGTATGTGTGTTATATCAGTACATTGGACCTGTATGTGTGCTATATCTGTACATTGGACCTGTATGTGTGCTATATCAGTACATTGGACCTGTATGTGTGTTATATCAGTACATTGGACCTGTATGTGTGCTATATCTGTACACTGGATCTGTATGTGTGCTATATCAGTACATTGGACCTGTATGTGTGTTATATCAGTACATTGGACCTGTATGTGTGTTATATCAGTACATTGGACCCTGTATGTGTGCTATATCAGTACATTGGAGCTGTATGTGTGTTATATCAGTACATTGGACCCTGTATGTGTACTATATCAGTACATTGGAGCTGTATGTGTGTTATATCTGTACATTGGACCCTGTATGTGTGCTATATCTGTACATTGGACCTGTATGTGTGCTATATCAGTACATTGGACCTGTATGTGTGCTATATCAGTACATTGGACCTGTATGTGTGCTATATCTGTGCATTGGACCTGTATGTGTGCTATATCTGTGCATTGGACCTGTATGTGTGCTATATCTGTACATTGGACCTGTATGTGTGCTATATCTGTACATTGGACCTGTATGTGTGCTATATCAGTACATTGGACCTGTATGTGTGCTATATCAGTACATTGGATCTGTATGTGTGTTATATCAGTACATTGGACCTGTATGTGTGCTATATCAGTACATTGGACCTGTATGTGTGCTATATCTGTACACTGGATCTGTATGTGTGCTATATCAGTACATTGGACCTGTATGTGTGTTATATCAGTACATTGGACCCTGTATGTGTGCTATATCAGTACATTGGAGCTGTATGTGTGTTATATCAGTACATTGGACCCTGTATGTGTGCTATATCAGTACATTGGAGCTGTATGTGTGTTATATCTGTACATTGGACCCTGTATGTGTGCTATATCTGTACATTGGACCTGTATGTGTGCTATATCAGTACATTGGACCTGTATGTGTGCTATATCTGTGCATTGGACCTGTATGTGTGCTATATCTGTGCATTGGACCTGTATGTGTGCTATATCTGTACATTGGACCTGTATGTGTGCTATATCAGTGCATTGGACCTGTATGTGTGCTATATCTGTGCATTGGACCTGTATGTGTGCTATATCTGTGCATTGGACCTGTATGTGTGCTATATCAGTACATTGGACCTGTATGTGTGCTATATCTGTGCATTGGACCTGTATGTGTGCTATATCTGTACATTGGACCTGTATGTGTGCTATATCAGTACATTGGACCTGTATGTGTGCTATATCAGTACATTGGACCTGTATGTGTGCTATATCAGTACATTGGACCTGTATGTGTGCTATATCAGTACATTGGACCTGCATGTGTGCTATATCAGTACATTGGACTTGTATGTGTGTTATATCTGTACATTGGACCTGTATGTGTGCTATATCTGTACATTGGACCTGTATGTGTGCTATATCAGTACATTGGACCTGTATGTGTGTTATATCAGTACATTGGACCCTGTATGTGTGCTATATCTGTACATTGGACCTGTATGTGTGCTATATCAGTGCATTGGACCTGTATGTGTGCTATATATGTACATTGGACCTGTATGTGTGCTATATATGTACATTGGACCTGTATGTGTGCTATATCAGTACATTGGACCTGTATGTGTGGTATATCAGTACATTGGACCTGTATGTGTGCTATATCAGTACATTGGACCTGTATGTGTGCTATATCAGTACATTGGAGCTGTATGTGTGCTATATCAGTACATTGGACCTGTATGTGTGCTATATCTGTACACTGGACCTGTATGTGTACTATATCAGTACATTGGACCTGTATGTGTGCTATATATGTACATTGGACCTGTATGTGTGTTATATATGTACATTGGACCTGTATGTGTGCTATATCAGTACATTGGACCTGTATGTGTGTTATATATGTACATTGGACCTGTATGTGTGCTATATCTGTACATTGGACCTGTATGTGTGCTATATCTGTACATTGGACCTGTATGTGTGCTATATCTGTACATTGGACCTGTATGTGTGCTATATCAGTACATTGGACCTGTATGTGTGCTATATCTGTACACTGGACCTGTATGTGTACTATATCTGTACACTGGACCTGTATGTGTGCTATATATGTACATTGGACCTGTATGTGTGCTATATCAGTACATTGGACCTTTATGTGTGCTATATATGTACACTGGACCTGTATGTGTGCTATATCAGTACATTGGACCTGTATGTGTGCTATATATGTACATTGGACCTGTATGTGTGCTATATCTGTACATTGGACCTGTATGTGTGCTATATAAGTACATTGGACCTGTATGTGTGCTATATATGTACATTGGACCTGTATGTGTGCTATATATGTACATTGGACCTGTATGTGTGCTATATATGTACATTGGACCTGTATGTGTGGTATATCTGTGCATTGGACCTGTATGTGTGTTATATCAGTACATTGGACCTGTATGTGTGCTATATCTGTACATTGGACCTGTATGTGTGTTATATCAGTACATTGGACCTGTATGTGTGCTATATCAGTACACTGGAACTGTATGTGTGTTATATCAGTACATTGGACCTGTATATGTGCTATATCTGTACACTGGACCTGTATGTGTGGTATATCTGTACACTGGACCTGTATGTGTGGTATATCTGTACACTGGACCTGTATGTGTGGTATATCTGTACATTGGACCTGTATGTGTGTTATATCTGTGCATTGGACCTGTATGTGTGGTATATCTGTGCATTGGACCTGTTTGTGTTTTATATCTGTACACTGGACCTGTATGTGTGGTATATCTGTACATTGGACCTGTATGTGTGGTATATCTGTACACTGGACCTGTATGTGTGTTATATCTGTACATTGGACCTGTATGTGTGGTATATCTGTGCATTGGACCTGTATGTGTTTTATATCTGTGCATTGGACCTGTATGTGTGTTATATCTGTACATTGGACCTGTATGTGTGCTATATCTGTACACTGGACCTGTATGTGTGGTATATCTGTACACTGGACCTGTATGTGTGGTATATCTGTACACTGGACCTGTATGTGTGGTATATCTGTACATTGGACCTGTATGTGTGTTATATCTGTACATTGGACCTGTATGTGTGGTATATCTGTGCATTGGACCTGTATGTGTTTTATATCTGTACACTGGACCTGTATGTGTGGTATATCTGTACATTGGACCTGTATGTGTGGTATATCTGTACACTGGACCTGTATGTGTGTTATATCTGTACATTGGACCTGTATGTGTGGTATATCTGTGCATTGGACCTGTATGTGTGGTATATCTGTACACTGGACCTGTATGTGTGCTGTGAGCGTACACTGGACCTGTATGTGTGCTGTGAGCGTACACTGGACCTGTATGTGTGCTGTGAGCGTACACTGGACCTTTTTCTTGACCTGCTCCATAAATAGACCTTCAAAACAGTTGGATTTTCTCTATTGATGTTATTTATATAACGGATGTTCTGTTGGATCTTCTTTCTTGCTGGATTGATATATAATGGATGTTCTTTTAGGTATTCCCTGTGGATGTATTGCTATAATATATGTTTTGTTGGGTCTTTTCTGATAATGTATTGATATCATTGATGCTTTTGGGTCTTCCCCTTGATGTATTGATACATATATTCTGCTGGGTCTTCCCTGTGGATGTATTGATGATAATTTTATGTTCTAATGGGTCTTCCCTGTTGATGTATGGATATTACATAGTTACAAAGTAATTGAGGTTTAAAAAAGACTCTTAGCCCATCAAGTTCAACCTTTTAAGATCAAACAAAACAAAATCAAGTGAGACTTTGCCAATTGTCTTAAAAAGGAAAAAAATGAATTCCTTCCTGACTCCAGACACCGGCGATCGAATTTCTCCCTGGATCAATACTCCCTCACTAATTATCCATGATAACCCTGAATTCCCTTTTTAATTAGAAATAAATCCAGTCCCCTTTTAAAGTTATCTATCGAATCCGCTGTCACCACCTCCTCTGGTAGAGAATTCCACAGATTAGCCACCCTTACTATGAAGAGCCCTTTTCTTTCTTTAAGGTGGAATCTTTTTACTTCTAACCTCAGGATGTCCTCTTGTCAGTTGAAAACCTCTTGGCACAAAAAGCTACCCCGACAAATCTTTATACTGACCCTGGATGTATTTATATAAGGTAATCATATCTCCTCTTAGGGGGCTTTTTTCTAGAGAAAATAAGTTTAATTTGGTTAGTCTTTCTTCATAACTTAGCCCCTCCATTCCCCTTATTAGTTTTGTTGCCCTTCTCTGTACCTTTTCCAGCTCTAAAATGTCCTTTTTATGAAATGCCCAAAATTGTCCTCCATATTCCAAATGAGGGCGTACTAGAGATTTGTATAGTGGCAGAATTATATCTTCTTCCCTGGCTTCTATACCCTTCTTAATACATGCTAATATTTTATTTGCCTTTGCAGCTGCTGCTTGGCTTTGAGCTCTGTTACCTAGGTGGTTGTCCATAAGTACTACAAAATCCCTTACAATATTGGATACCCCTAGATTTGCTCCATTAAGATTATAAATTGCATGGCTATTTTTCCTTCCCAGATGCATAACTTTACATTTATTCGTATTAAATCTCATCTGCCATTTAGATGCCCATTCCTCAATTTTATGTAAATCCCCTTGGAGGGAAAGCACATCACTATCTGATTTAATTACCTTGCACAACTTCGTGTCATCAGCAAAAATGGAGACACTACTTTCCAATCCCGCTTCTAAGTCATTAATATGTTAAAAAGTAGAGGACCTAATACTGAGCCCTGAGGAACCCCACTTACCACATTAGTCCAATCTGAGTATGTTCCATTTACAACAACCCTTTGCTTCCTGTCTTTTAGCTCTCAATCCATGAGCAGATATTTACTGCAATTCCTGTATCCCTTAGTTTGCCCAATAGTCTCCCATGTGGCACTGTATCAAAAGCCTTTGCAAAATCCAAAAAGACTACATCCACTGAGTTGCCTTGATCCAGGTTCCTACTAACCTCCTCATAGAAACTAATTAGATTTGTTTGACAAACCTATCCCTCATAAATCCATGTTGACTCCTACTTATAATCCTGTTCAAATAGACATATTCTTGTATAGTATCACTTATTAACCCTCTAAAAGCTTCCCCACTACAGAAGCGAGGCTCACTGGTCTATAATTCCCCGGATTTGCTCTTGCTCCCTTTTTAAATATAGGTATCACCTCTGCTTTTCTCCAGTCATCTGGTAGAGACCCTGTGGTGAGTGGATCTTGATAGATTAGATATAATGGTTTGGCTATTACAGAACCCAGTTCCCTCAGGACCCGTGGATGTATTCCCTCAGGACCTGGGGCTTTATTAACATTTATTTTTTCCAACCTCTTTTGGATTACTTCCTGTGTTAACCAATTATTTGGCAAAGGTAGTGTAGCCCCATTATGTTGCAGTGTCCCAACCACTGTTACCTCCCTTGTGTATACCGAAGAAAAGAACCTATTTAGCTCATCTGCCTTCTCTTGGTCACTAATTATCAGACTGTGTCACATTGTAATGTTCCTATAGCTTCCTTCCTGGCCTTCTTCCCAGTAATATACTTATACACATGTTTAGGGTTAGTCTTACTCTCTTTACATATAACTTGCCATTTTCTATGTTTGCCAGTCTAATCGCCCTTTCCTTGTTGATTTCCTTGTATTCCTGTAAAGCCGTCTCTGTCCCCTCTTGTTTGTATAATATAAATGTCTGTTTTTTACTCCGTATCTTGGTCTTTAAATCATTGTTAAGCCACATGGGTTGGGATTTACTCCTTTACTTTTATTCCCACATGGTATATGCCGATGTGTATGTATATTTAGTAAGGATTTAAACGTTGTCCATTTATGTTCAGTGTTTTTACCCATCATGCCTCTGTCCCAGTCTATACTTTGTATTGCTGCCCTTAGACCGTTAAAATCTGCCCTTTTAAAATTAAGAGTTTTTGTTGGCCCCTTAAAATGTTTTTTTTTAATTCAATCTCAAATGAGACTGTGTTGTGATCACTTGTTTCCCAAAGGTTGCCCTATTCCAACATTTGATACTATATCAATATTATTTGTGATAAGTAAATCTAAGATAGCTTCATTTCTAGTAGGCTCCTGTATAACCTGGGCCAGATAATGATCCCTGAGTGTACTGAAGAACCTGCTCCCCTTCGCTGAGCTGCTGGTCTCATTTATCCAGTTTATTTCAGGGTAATTAAAATCTCCCATTATTAGAACTTGCCCGTGCTTAGCTGCATTTCCAATCGGTAACAATAATTGTATTTCCTCACTTTCAGCTATATTTGGGGGTTTATAGCATACTCCTACTAATATTCTTTTGGAATTTGCTGCTCCGCTATTTAACTCTACCCACAAACATTCACCTTTATCACTAGGTCCGCCATAAATATCTTCTCTGACTATAGCCTTAAATTCAGGCTTAACATAGACACATCCCTCCTCCTCGTTTACCATTGCCTCTATCTTTCCTAAATAGGTTATAACCATCCAGATTAACAGTCCAGTCATGAGATTCATCCCACCACGTTTCGGTAATGCCTATTAAATCCCATTTTTCATTAATTGCTAATAATTCTAACTCTCCCATTTTTCCTGGCAAGCTTCTGGCATTAGCGAGAATACACCTTATGTTATGAGTCTGTAGTGCTGAAGTGCCTGCCACTGAACTTGAATTACTTAGTACTACCTTCATATTGACTATACTACCCCTCCCCCCATCTCCTCCCCTATGAGTTGTTAATTCATCCCTTATACCCTCTACACTTTCTACCCCATTACTTATATCTAGTCCCTCCCCCCCACCTACTAGTTTAAAAACTCCTCCAGCCTTTCTACCATCCTATCCCCTAGTACAAAAGCTCCCTCATCATTAAGGTGCAATCCATCCCTACTGTAGAGATTGTAACGAAGTGAGAAGTCAGCCCAGTGCTCTAAAAAGCCAAACCCCTCCTTAGTGCACCACATCTTTAGCCACGCATTAACCTCCCTAATCTCCTTCTGCCTCCCTGGGCTAGCACGTGGCACTGGTAGTATCTCAGAAAATACTACCTTGGAGGTCCTTGCCTTCAGCTTATTACCTAGTTCTCTAAAATCCTTCTTTAGGACACTCCATCTTCCACTAACTTTGTCATTGGTACCAATATGTACCAAGACCGCCGGTTCATTTCCAGCCCCTCCCAATAATTTATCCACCCGATCCACAACATGACGAACCCGAGCACCCGGGAGACAGCAAACTGTTCGATTACTGGGATCTGGGTGACAAATCACCCTGTCTACCTTTCTAATAATAGAGTCCCCTACAACCAAAACCTGTCTGTTCTGCCTATTCTGCCCTCCCACTCCTCCAGTAGAACTGTTCTCCCGGCTGTTAGAGGGAACAGCTCTATCTGGCATTGCCATTCCTGAATGGACATCGCCAACAGTTTCACTCAATCTGGCAAATCTGTTGGTGTTTGCCAACTCAGAACTGGCCTGCCTCCTCCTGTCCCCCCTGCTTCCCCTTGTAACTGTAACCCAGCTGCCTCCCTGGACATCCTCACTAGCCCCAGCTCCACCCTCCATGCTAGACCCAGCTAAACTGTGCTCAGTGAGCACCAACCCCCTTTCCAGTGGATCAATATCACTAAGTGCTGCAATTCTCCTCTCCAGATCTCCAATTTGAGCTTCCAGAGAGGCAACATGCTCACACCACTCACAGAGGTATGGACCCTGGATCATCTGTTCCAGTATTGCATACATTTGACAGGATGTACACTGAATAAGGTTGCCACTGGACTGACTCATAATTATTATTATTGTCTACGAAATTTCAGTGGGAAAAATAAAGAATATAATATAATATATTTATATAAAGTTTTCCTCCTTTGCACTATAAATCTGCCCTCCCTTTTCTTTGAAGGCCCTCCTTTTATTTAAACACCTAGGCTTTTACTAGAATTGCACTTGATACTGAAAATGTTTGCAAGCTCACAAGTTCCCCTTCTCCGGTTTCTATTAATTTCTGCCTTATTGCCTGGGCACAATTAGTGCACTCTGCAATTTATCAGCCTTTACTTGTAAGGTAAATCCACTTGTAAACAGGCCCCAAACCAGCTCACAAATCCTTTTATCCTAGTTTAACAGTCAAGCCACACCCCTCTCACCTGGGCACACTTAGTGCACTCTGCAATTTATCAGCCTTTACTTTTTAAGGTAAATCCACTTGTAACCCTAACCCTATTGTAGTTTAGTTACTTAGTAATACACTACCTATTGACTGTACTAACACTCCCTCATCTCTTCCCCCATGACTAATTAATGCGTTCCTTACCTCTACACTTTCTTCCCCATTACTTCTATCTCGTCCCCAGCCTTTCTACCATCCTATCCCCTAGTACAAAAGCTCCCTCATCATTAAAGTGCAATCCATCCCTGTTATAGAGATTGTACCCAAGTGAGAAGTCAGCCCAGCCCAAAACCATATTTTTAGCCACGCATTAACCTCCCTAAGCCTCTTCTGCCTCCCTGGGCTAGCAAGTGGCACTGATAGCATCTCAGAAAATACTACCTTGGAGGTCCTTGCCTTAAGCTTATTACCTAGTTCTATAAATTCATTCTTTAGTACACTCCATCTTCCACTAACTTTGTCATTGGTACCAATATGTACCAAGACCTTCGGTTCATTTCCAGCCCCTCCCAATAATCTATCTACTCGATCCACAACATGCCGAACCTGAGCACCCGGGAGACAGCAAACTGTTTGATTGCTGAGATCTGGGTGACAAATCACCCTGTCTACCTTCCTAATAATAGAGTCCCCTACCACCAAAACCTGTCTGTTGCTCTGCCTATTCTGCCCTCCCACTCCCCCAACTGTTTCACTCCATCTGGAAAATCTGTTGGTGCTTGCCAACTTAGTATTGACCTGCCTCCTCCTGTTCCCCCTGCTTCCTCTTGTAACTAATCCAGCTACCTCCCTGGACATCCTCACTAGCCCCAACTCCACCCTCCATGCTAGGTCCAGCTAAACTGTGCTCCGTGAGCACCAACCCCCTTTCCAGTGGATCAATATCACTAAGAGCTGCAACTCTCCAGTTCTCCAATTTGAGTTTCAAGATAGGCAACATGCTCACACCTGTCACAGGGGTATGGACCCTAGATCATCTTGGCGGGAATTATGTAACCCATTGATTGGCTTTATGTTAAATCAACTTATATTTAACTGCCTCTTTTCTTGTCTCTGTAAAGAGGCTGTAGAGCCTTATAGAAATACGAATGTATGCATACAACCTGGACCACTGAAGAAGGGAGCCATTGGCTGAGAAACTGAAGGAATTACAACTCTGGATCCTTTTCCAAGCTAAGACCTGAAAAAAATGACTTTGACTCTTGCAAAATATGTCTATGGCCTGTCAAGCCTGGTGGTTGTTACTGTAAGGAGTAGTGTAAGGGTTTGTCTGCCAGTCCCTGGGCAAAGCTCATTACGCTGCTGATGACCAGCGATATCATCTCAGAAGCACGCTGCATTGTCAGAGCAGATTCGGTCATGCCAGGGACCTATGTGTTACTTATGGCTTGTATGTTGCACAACTATATTGTCCGGTTATCAACCAAACAATGGTCTATTCTTGTATAGATTAAATGTCTATTAGAAAAGAAAGTACAATCTCTTTCTATCGGGTTAACAGTCCTCCATACGTCGTAAAGGTCGTACTGAATTAATATATCATTAAACTTCTTCGATATTTCTTTAGAATTTATATCTGTGAGCTTTTTAACTGCAGAAGATCTATCTAAGATAGGATCCAACATCATACTGAAATCTCCACAGAAGACTATGGAGCCTTTTCTAACCTTAGATATCTGTTTAAATATTTTCTTCAAAATTGTATTTGTTTCCTATTTGGGGATATATATTCACAATCATATAATATATCCCATTTACTCTACCCACTGAAATTGCTTAACGTCCTTCGTTATCTATAGATTTAAAATCTTCTTCAATATCAAGTTTCTTACAAAAAAAAAGATTGAAACATCTCTTACTTTTTTTAGGTAGGTAGAATTAATAGGTTCCAGATATAATTTATTATACATTTTTGGAACTTTGAATTTTTTTTAGTGCGTACAATTCACCACAAGCTTATGACACCTACACTAAGGGATCATAGAAGTGTTTTAAACACTAGTATATTTAGAAAATAGAATTTAATGAAACACCTATAGTTTCTATAAAGACTATTAACAATAATCCTTACTTAATTTATAAACAACGGCTATTAAAAGTAGTTTATCCTTATAACCTACTGTAACGGATCTACTGGCACCCCGACCGGGTACCTCCGTTGATAGACGCGTCCTAGTTTGCGCCGAGGCCTACAAGCACCGCACCGGACACCTCAACCACCACAGACTCCACAACCGCCGTAGTTTAGCTGGAGCCGCGCCGTCTTCCTTCCACCCTGTATGAATCTCCAGCATCCAGGACCGTGTGGTGAAGACCTCTCCTCCAAAGAGGACACATCAGGAACAAGGGTTCAGTAGTTACAGCTCAAGGGAGTATGCAAAAGCATAGCAATCCCCAGTAGGATATAGCGATCCCCTCTAAGAACGAGATGAGACTACGTTTTGAAGGGTCAAGTAGAACTATCCTTTAATGACAGGGGATCTCCTTTTATGCAATGGTGCCCTCTGAAGGGCTACACCCACATAATTATCACAGCCAATTAGATACATGGTTCAACCCCCATGTCTCCTCCCCTCAGATAACAGGTAACACAATTAAAACAGACACAATTTTAACCACATTCTGGATGTACCCCAAAAACAGGGGGTACACCTTTAAGTCCAGCACCGTTCAATATCTCTCACCCAGGGGAACACCATATTAAAAAATGGCATGAATCAGACCAGGGGTTCAAAAGTTAGTAAAAGTATATTTTTCACATAACACACAGACATGTCACATATCCCCCACACAATACACATATAGGACAATAGGTGTGGTCACCCCTCCCTGAGGCTCCCTGGCAACTTTGATATAATCAGACAATGATTAAATCAGCCTTCTTTGTTCTTATCTGAGAATGAAAACAGTTTATACAATCGAATTTTCTTATCTGTAACAGGATTATCTATTAGCCTAGTAGCTTTGATATTCTGAGCCAATATATTCTGTAGAACATAAAACAACATATCTACAGTACAGCAATGTGATCATATTTTAACCAAGAATTAAATAATCATAAAACAGGGTAAAACAGTGATGGGTTCCGTTACAGCTGGGATCTGAGCGCACAAAACTACCGAATAGCGCTCAGATCATCTTCACACAGTTCAATTGCCATGTAGCTAAAGTCTTTCCCATAGTCTTTCATCATATGAATGAGCTCCATGGCATATCTATCTGTGGTATCATGGTTCACACAGGGCAAGTACCGAATGACCCCCCCACCCCCCCCCCCCCCCCCCTGTATGTAAAGGGCCAGAATGAGTGACATACACTCTGGTATGGCCGAATACTGTGTTTGAAGGGCAATATGTACCAGGGCCATAGTCGCAGGGCAGGAGGCTGGCAAACAGTCCTCTCCAAGACAAAGTGGCGAAGGGCACTTCGTTACACCTACCTTCTTCCACCTGCAGGGGAACATGAAGTGGAGATCTTATCTCCTTAATTGGTAAAGACTATTCGTATCCCAGGGTCTTCTCCAGACAAACTCTCTGGTTATATGGTTCAATGTGTGCACTTTGCATTCACATTACGTTGTGTGGTGCTAGGAGTCTAATTAAGTGTTAATTTTTGCTTGTATTTTATAACACTTCTTTTCCCCACACAGCTTTTACATCTCCTTATAATTAATATTTAAACTGTGATAAATTTCTTGATTAATTTAATAATTGTGTTATGTTATCTTAATTAATTCTATAATTCTACATATAATATATACGAATACCCTCCATATAGTAAGGAGAAAAATAATTATCTTTTCTCTGTTAAACCATTAAGTGGTTGTCCATTATTAGTGAAGTTATTTATATTTCCCCCTCCACTCTTCACCTCTACTCTTCCATCTATCTATTATATTAAATTAAGTAACCTCAACCTCTCTCCCTAGAGTTCAATGTTTCACTGTCCTTACAACTTCCACGTTCAACTTATCTAAGAGCTTCTCTCCCTCAGACACCATATTAAAAGTATACCATTCCAAATTCCTTTTAACAAAAAGCTTAACTGGGAAGCCCCACTTGTAAAATATAGATTCTCGTCTACAACTCTTGGTAATCTCTGCAAATTATTTTATTTTATTCAATGTAATAGGCGGAGTATCAGAGAATATTTTAATATTTACATATGGGGCTTCTAACTTTTTTACCTTATACATTGCTTTCATTATGGCTTCTTTATATTTTAAAAAATGACATTTTACCATTGCATCTCTAGGTGTCTTCGGGTCTAATCTAGTTGTCAAAGGCAGTCTATGTATTACATCCAACTCATTATCTTCCCCCCCCCCCCCCGTGAATCTGATTTAAACAGAGATTCAAAAACATTTGTCACATATTTTCTTAATTCTACATTAGAGACATATTCTGGTATCCCTCTTAATCTTATATTATATCTCCTTGAATAGTCCTCAGCTCTCATAGCTCTCAGATTTAGATCTTGTATTTTTTCCTCCAAGCTGAGGGTATACTTATTCAATACTATATAGTCCTTTGACACTTTTACAAAGGTTTTCTTCCATAGCTTCCATTTTACCCTCTATAGATCTGATATATTTAGTTTTTTCAAGAATCTGTTCTTTGAAATCTGAAATCATATTCGCCTTAAAATCAGATAATAATGCTTTCATTTTAAATTCAGTCAATAGGTCATCATTATTAATTTGTTCTTCATTTAAATTGTCTTTATTATCAGTAATACTTTTATCCATTGTCTGGTCCATATCTGGCACCTCAATGTGTGGTGTATCCATTTATTTCTCTTTGGTTCTTGTCTGGAAGAAATTAGAGGGAGACTATGGAACTAAGTTTTTCTTTTTTGTCATTGGTACGTTATTAAGTTTTTAATTAATTTTTGGGTTATTTTAGGAAATAAGATAAAGTATAGCTTTCTTATTTCTGTATCTTAATGATATTAGATGTTTTTTAACCAATCCCAATTTGATAGCAGTTTTGTTAATCACAATAAAAGGATGTATTCTTTATTTTAACCACAGAATTGTTTTCAATATTTATCCAAAAAACAGCAATTCACCAAAGATAGTCTGTATATTACTTCTCCTTATTCCAATATCAGTTTATGGAGCCTTTGGCACGCCCCAGAAGTTATGTAGTTTTATCGCGTTTAGCATCGGGCAGACACGGGAGGTGAGCATTCTGCCTGATGAGGAATCTGGATTCCCCTGTATTTGGATCCCGACAAGTGGAGTAGACCCCCACGCTATGTCAACTTAAAGTGGGAGGTAAGAGGTCTCCAGACCTCCCCATTCTTCTTTTGCTGTTTTTGTGGAGGTAAAGGTAATTAGATGGGAGATAATAATTGAAGAACTTAAGTATGACTTAAGTATATTGCCCTACTATATAATAAAGATCAACAAAAGTTTTGTAGGGGGCATAAAGAAAATAAATTAAAACTGGTTGAGGAACGGCCTATACTGGCCTGGAGGGCAGAAGAAAAAGGTGGATAAAAAAGCTGTGCCTGTTGATTTACTTATGTTATATATAATAAGTCCCCCCATCCTCCCTAAACATCTTCTCCAACAATCTCCCATCAAACTTTGAATTCATATATGGGTTACAAACAACAATATTTGGAAGAGACTGCAAAGGAAAGTACCCAAAACATAACTTTCCCTCCTGCAGCAATGCAACAAATATAAAAAAAGAGAGGGTACTTGGTTAGAGACAGCAGAGACCGCGGTTCTTTTGTTCATTTAAGACCGGCATAAAGTCAGGAGCAAAAAAACTCAAAAACTTTCAAGTACCCAAATAGTGACTATTGTACCCTTTGTGAATTTGGATAATTCGACCAATATAAAAGGGTTTTATCATCAATCAAAATCTGTTACTTATGTATAAGGGACTCTTTGGTTGGTTCTAAGAAGGAAAAATAACTATTATTGCAACTTCTAAAGTGTTGGATAAATTATTGTGAAATTCGCTTTCTTCACAGTGTATATATATTTTTAATTGTCAGATTTTAGATTATTTGTGTGTGAATGTAATATAAAGATTTTATTTGCATCACAATAAAAGTTACGTTTTAATACACATCTATTCCTTTCATCTTTTCTGCCAGGAGACATCAATAGTACATTGACTGGGTAATATAAATATATCCATTGTCTAGGTCCTTTTGTCCTCTTAGTATAAGGACCCTTAATGTATCATGGCGCCCAGGTTAGGCTTCAAAATATCAACCAGATAACATTGTAAGTATATTTCTTTTAATATAGCTCAATGAATTAGAAAATGTCTAAACACGTGAAAGAGTAAAAATATAGAAGAATATTCCTTAAAAGTTGCCTTTTTGTATTTTTTACACGTTCTAGATCAGGGCAGTTGCAGTAGTCCAGTTGTGACATTTGATGTTTTAGTGTCAGACCACAATCTAGAACAACCCCGAGGTTGCAGTAGTTTACATTTGAACAGCTTGAACGTCTACGCTTAATTTTCCCAAGGAAGCTGCTGTCATCCGAAGATGACCCTGTGTCTTTTGGGTTCAGCCTCAGCCAGTTTCTACTCGTCCAGTCTTGGAGCTCTCCTTAACATCTATTAGGAGCAAATGTTGGATGTTCTCGGTCAAAGGACAGATAAAGCTGTGTGTCGGCATCACAGTTATAATTGAGGCCATGTTTTCTGTTGGTCTTTCCCACGTGTAGCATGTATGCAGTAAATGGCACTGGAAATAAACATAGATTTTTGTGCAACTCCACATGACCGTTACATGGATTTAGAGGAGTGTGCACCTGAAGAGACCCTCTGCAACTTGCTATCGAGAGAAGATTTAAACCAGCTGAAGGTAGTGCCGTCCAGTCCACAGTGGGTTCTTCAGCCACTCTATTACTATCTATGGTCCAATGTGTTAAATGCCACAGAGAGGCCAGTGGGATAAGCCACCCGGATGGGTCCAAAACTGAGTTTGCAAAAACATCTGTGATTTCTTGCACAAACTTAATTTCATTTCCAGATATATTAAAAGAACCGAGACCTGTACTCAAATGATATCAATTATATCTGCAGAGATTGTTCTTAAGTTCAAGGATCACTCCTCCACCTCTCCTGTCTTGTCATGGAGTACTGTGGGGGTGATACAATGGGTGAGGCAGCCATCTTGGGCATGCTCAGTTTAATTCTGTGTAATGATATATTTGATTGCACGGTGCACGTTGATTCTTACCTACTGTATTAATATAATGTGTGTCATGATTCCCCTGAACCCCTTTGGGGTCAGTAAAAGTTTAGTTGTTTAATATGCTTTTATGTTAATTTGATTATCCTATATGTGTTATGTCATGTTAATTAATATGTAAAATGTTATGCTATGTTATGTTATGTTGATGACTATATGATTAATTCTGTCCAGTGTGTAAGGAGTTAAATGGTTTAGAATGTTGTGTGGTCGGTGGTAACTGTCAGAGAGGGGAGAGAGCAGTTGGCAGTTGAGTTTTTCCTGACAGAGAGAGAGATGTATTGGTGTCTCTGAGGGCAGTTGAGATAATGCTGGGTTGAATGTCTTAAAGTATGTATATATATATATATATATATATATATATATATATATATATATATATATATATATATATATGTTCCTAAGCCAAGGGAAGAAGACATATATTAAAGACAGATCTGCTCCTATATAAAAAGGGAGGTAAGAAGATAACCGCAATGACTGTATGAATGAAGTTGCTGTTATGATGCCTTATAGATGAGCCCTTGTCCACAGAAATAAAAACAGTTTCTGATTTCTTATAATGCTGAGCCTGCATTCATATTCTTAAAGACTACATCTAATTTAAGAGACATCAGCTGTCTTGGTGAAGAGATCAAAAGAATCTGGTAGATCTGCTGGGTAGGTTTGGCAATAACAGCCTTATCAAGCCCGACTGAGAAGAAGTAGATCGTGACAATGTGTTTATCTCGTGTGTAATGCCGTTATGATGGTGGATGGTCTATGTGTTGATGATGTGATGGGTGTGTGGTTCTTATCTCTCATATAATCCATTGTTGGGTACATCCATGTTCTTGCCTCCTCTATGGATATCATGGGTAGGGTGATGCACAGTTGCTTCTCATATCTTGTATTGATATTAATGACTCGTTAGAAACAGAAATAATCCATATTTAATATTATTTGTCACTGTCCATTTTTCTATATTATCCATTTTTTAGGCCATCACAAGACATCAGTTTGGAGGAATTTGATGATGAAGATTTATCTGAAATTACAGATGACTGTGGAATTGGACTGAACTATGACTCCGACCACTGTGATAAGGTAATAGCCATGCATTTATAAGTTGTATAATTGTATAAATAGTGGTTACGTAAGTGGAAGAAAATGTGTATTATGGTGGAGAACTGTAGTTACTAGAAGTGCTTGTGAGTTATGGTGAGTGTATGATGGTGGGTAAGTCCAGTGACTGTCCATGTCCTATGGAAGATCAGTGTAGTGCGTATCAGTGCTTGTGTATGATGGCGGATACGTGCAGGGAGAGTATCTCAAGGATGATGAATCAGTGCATTAAGTGACAATGTCTGTGTACAATGGTGGATCGGTGCAGGACGCTAGTGACTGTGTATGATGGCGAATCCGTGTATTGAGTGACCGTATGTATGTATGTATGTATGATGGTGGGTAAGAGAGGTGAGGGTCAGTAACTCTGTATGATATCGGGAAGGTCTTATAAAGCCACCTTGTATTAGCCATATATCTTTGTCAGTTCACGCCATAGATCTGATATCGCTATACCGTAAGACGCACACTCCGAGTCACAGTAATACATACAAGTTTTGGTATATAAGTCAACTGCACTTTTAAAAATAAGATATTTTGTAAAGTAGTTTATCTTATTGTAACGTGTTAGTTCATGCCAATGGCCATTTATATGTGAGGGAGATTGTCTTTTGTCTCTTTGTGATGTCTGTGAGGTGTGTGATGTCTCAGGACAGTCCCCATGTAATGTGCGACTGTATGATATTTATAATAAATGATTGTTATAGTGGATCTGGTAACGATGTGAGTCTCGCGACCTTTCCTTCTCTCTCAGGACGGTCTCGGATTTGGACGTTGTGATCCATCTCGTGCTATCTGCACTTTCCAAGAGGATTTCCAGGAGTTTGAAATGATTGACGAGGAGGATGATGAGGAAGACGAGGAAGAGGAGGAGCTTCGTGTCCAAGAAGACCAGAAGCAAAAGGAGGCTCCACCTTCTCCCAGCCCTTCCCCACTGCCTCCTGAAGACTCCTTGAAAAACAGGCCCAGCACCCTAAGACTAACAACGCCTCGATCCCAGGTGAGAAAGAAAAGGAATATCGGAGAGAAGGGGCAACAAAATACACGGTCGCATGTGTCAAATAATAGACATGTCAGTGAATTTACTAGGAGAGCCAGAAAAGAACAGGAAGGACCTCAAGAACAAATAAAAGAGAAGTCCCAGAATATGGGAACATTTGAAATTATAGAATTGTCCAGTCGAGGTAATATGAGGTCCCAGAGAAAAGGGAGTTAGATCATGGATTAGGCCAGGGCTTTGAGAAGTGACAATTTTAACTTCCATTCTTCTCTGATTCTAAGGACACACTGAACAACAATGGTGGGTTCTTCTCTCAGAAAGACAGTTGGACAGATCCTGAGAGAAATGAGACCGGTAAGTGGACTTTATAAGGATTTATGTTTAGATTTCTCTATTTTTATCAATGGAAGTTTTTTTGTTTTTTCTCGAGTTATTTATTTTTCCTTTTCATAGTGTTCTTCTTTCCTTTTGGTTTTCTTATCTTTCATCTTCTCATGGTGTTTCACACTCACTGAATACCTTATTTGACAATTATGTACAATATCTAACAAGAAACTTATCTCTCTCTATTTGACTTTTTTTAGAACTGGTGTCATGTACTCAAGTCGTTCAATCCCAGCTGGATACCCATTGCGACTCAGATATTGACCGCAATAAAACAGAGATGGAGAACTCGGAAAATGGTGATGGACTCAGACACATGTCTCCAAGCCTTCACCAGTCTAGTAATGGCAGACCTTGGTCAGGAAATTCAGAACTCAGAATATCCTCTGCCTCCCAAGAGCATAGTGATGACCTGAGCCCAGAGAGAAGGGACAGCACACAGGGACAACCATCAAACTCCTCCAATGAAACTACATCCCCCTCTTCGGATCCTGGAATTGAGGCTGATCTTACCAGTCGTGGTAGATTTCTGCGTTCTGGCCATTGCAGCCAGGATTTAAGTTCTCCTGGATCTGACTCCGATGTAGAAGGTGAAATTGAAGCAGCGTTTGCTTGTGAGGCAGGAAGACTGGTGGGGAACATGATTTCCTCAATCTCAGAAACAGAGCTTGACTTAAGTAGTGAGTCCAGCAGTGGCAGATCCTCCCATCTCACCAACTCTATTGAAGAAGCAAGCTCACCCACCTCTGACCCTGAGCCTGACCCAGTTGGAGAGGTTGGCCGGCTAGGCATCAAGGATGTTTTACTACTGGACAAAGATGAAGAGGACCCCCGGCAGGTGGAGGAAACGCAGGACAAATACAGTCCATGGAATATAGGGGAGGAAGTTCCACCTCCAGATCATACTTGCCAGCAAACAGAGCGCAGCTTAGAGAGCATCCGCCGGTCATTCTACTTACCAGTTGGGCCAAAGTTAATGCCAGAATTAGAGGCTAATAGTGAGTATGACTCAGACTCAGAGTCAGAAGCCGATGTGAGTGAGGATTCAGACTCACCTTGGCTGCTCAGCAACCTAGTCAATAAAATGATTTCTGAAGGGTCATACCCTATTAACTGCCCCGATGATTGTTTCCAAAGACAGACCAGTCCCTCCTGCGACACCCTTTCCCCGGCTTCTGACCTGGATCCGGAGACTATTGGGGCAGAACAGGAGGCTGAAGATGCCAGTGTAAATGAGAATTCCCAGGATCCAACACAACAGAATATTGAATTGGTGGATATGGAGACCCTTCAGAACTCCCTTAACCACATAGACAAAGAGGAGATGGGCCCTGGCCTATACGTTTTGCATGACTCATGTGACACAGTCACTCCTATATTTGAAGCACTTCCTCTTCATTTGGAAGAATTATCCCACAAAGTTAAGTGTCTACCCCAGACGCCTTTGTGCAGGGCTGATGAAAAAACATGGTCGGAGACACAGGAATCTCGACAAGAATCCACAACAGGCTGGGATATCGATCGTGATCTTGACTCTGGCATTCTGGAAAATAGTGACCTTTGCAATGAACTTTGCCAGGAACTGGGTCATACCACATCTACTCTGGACATCTCCACAGCTAAAACCAACCATGGCTTTAACCTGGAGTATACTGGAGAGGAAGATGACCTTTCTTACTACAGGAGTCTTAGGAGCTCCCCATTCCAGGATTGCATAGGAGAAGAACCTTTCTTGGACCCCCCTAATTCTGAGCCACGTATGCTGGATGAGTCCCTGGCCTATGACTCCATGAAATACACACTGGTAGTTGATGAACATACTCAGCTGGAACTCATCAGCCTTCAGAGGTGCACATCCATCCTGAGCGATGGCAGTGACCTCCTAAGGGCCTGTGACCCATGTGACTTGGAGGATGATGATTTTGGGGATGAGATTGAAACTCACGAACATGAGTCGTCCTCTGGGGACTCCTCTCCAGAGCCCAACTTGCCTTTCTCTAAGAAGTTCCTCAATGTTTTTGTGAACAGCACATCAAGGTCATCAAGTGAGTAGCCTTCTTATAGTAACTAGAGTCATGACATAGAAATCAGCTGGACGTACAGACTGTACTAGGAATGAGAGGAAGAGGACCTTTGGAATAGAGTATGACCACGTGACATAGGCTTGAAACATTCATAACCATCTGACCTCTTTCCTTACAAATTAGAGACTTCTTGTCGTACAACTCTCTATCACGTTGTGTATCTCCCCATGACTCCATGTGTAACGTGTTCTCTGTATTGTGGGTTTCTACAGGCACCGAGTCTTTTGGGCTGTTCTCCTGTGTATTAAATGGTGAGGAGCGAGAGCAAACGCACAGAGCCGTCTTCAGGTAAGCCAAATGTCATCGGGAAGAGTCCATGAAATGGGGCGTGTGGTGGCAACCAAGCAGGTGAAGATAAGTCTTCTTGCACTTAGAGTTTTTCAGTTTTCAAATAATATAGAAATATTTAGTTTGAACACATCATTTTCATTCAGTGTTTTATAAATAATGTAATTATTACGATCCTACTCTTTAGCGGGGCCATGTTGCATCAAGTTGTCTGTCATTTATGGACATGATTATCTTTGCGTTTCTGCGCCTTACAATTTGTTCTCTCACTGAATTCGTTTTACTGATTCTGTTTATTTTTATAAAAAATAAATATTATCAATAAAGAGGGATCATTAATCGTTAAATCGTTAAAAGAAGTGAGGCAAGCGGTGAGCCGTGGGTTAAAGATCAGATAGTGGGTAGAGATGGATACCAGGCCTGGCAACGCAGACAGACTGGGGCGATGGCCACACAGGGGTTAAACAGACAGACATTGAGGAGAGGAGAGGCAACTGTGGTGATACTGGGGAGGTGAGGGGCATTGGGACAAAAACTGGGGAACGGGGCAAAATCACAGCAAGATAAGAGGAGAGGCTGGGGGAGGTTGGATGACCTTCTGTCCATCTGTGACAGCAAAGGTGACCCATGACAGTATAATGCTTAAACCTTGCCGGGCAGTACCAGTCCCATCTGTCCTATCGGCGGGCAGAGTTGGCAGCTTATGGCTCCTACTCTAATTATGGCCTCACAACAGCCGGATCTCGTATCCTTCTCGCTAAGGGGCCATATTAGTCTCACAATTGAAGACCTCAAGTAATTCATAGCACTGAGCAGTGACGCCATGACAAAGCTGCGAACACAGAGTCCTGTCTGGGAAGTGAGTCAGACTGGCAGAAAATATGAGATCTCTAAAGAGAGGAAGCTTCTGAAAAAAGTCAAGTTCACGTACATTACTCCAATGCCCTCATCTACCCACCGCCTACATGTGAGTGCGTTCTCTATATCTCTTACTATAAGGTTTGTAGCGGACGTCCTATCACCAAATAGTGCTGTCATGTGGGTGGGACACGACAAAATATAGATGTTCAATCAGAGAATGAACTAACCTTAGAGTAATCCAGCCCTGAAATACCAGACAACTCTACCCTCACTGGAGAAACCGCAAACCTCAGACATATGTTTTGGCCTTAGTTGGGCCTCCTCAGTGAGGTCTAGCTGCATTCCCTAAGCAAGGAGGCCACATCTGGAGACCCGATCATCCTTAGGGAGACTGAGCCTTCAGGGTCAACAAAAATAGAGGTGTCCAATTGTAGAACGGACTAACGTTAATAGGTTAGTTCTATGGGCATGGAAATAGGTTCAATGTAAACCTCAGATCTGAATAACTGAACCGCGTGGGTACGTGCTGGCCATGCTATGTGCCTATAGGAGCCGATTTGTTTTTTTTCCTCTACATTGCCTCAGTTTCTTGACTTCTCAAACCAATCATTTTTAATATTTATTTCCTAATTTTCAAAACCTGGACATGGTCCTTTTAAAGGTCTCAAAGTTCCCGGACATTCCTTCTTTCTACAACTCAACGTGCGATTTCCACAGAGCTTCCAATGCCTATAATTCCCAGAGATGGACTGTGGAGGCTTTTACAGTGCCTTGCAAAAGTATTCACCCCCCGTTGGCATTTTTCGTGTTTTGTTGCCTCACAACCTGGAAGTAACTCGGATTGTCTGAGGATTTTCATCATTTCATTTACAGAACCTGCCACAACTTGGAAGATGTTTTTTTTTTTTATTGTGAAGCAAACAACAAATAGGACAAAATAACAGAACAAGTCCCTGTGCATAAGTATCCACCCCCTAAAGTCAATACCTTGTAGAGCCAGCTTTTGCGCCAATCACGGCTCCAAGTCGCTTTGGATAAGTCTCTATGAGCTTGCCACATCTTACCACTGGGATTTTTGCCCATTCCTCCTTGCTGCTCCAGCTCCTTCAAGTTGGATGGTTTGTGAGCAGCCATCTTTAAGTCTGACCACAGATTTCCTATTGGATTGAGGTCTGGGCTGTGACTTGGCCATTCCAACACATTTACATATTTCCCCCCCTTTAGCCGTGTGTTTGGGGTCATTGTCCTGCTAGAAGGTGACCCTCCGTCCTAGCCTCAAATCACGCACAGCGTGGTGCAGGTTTTGCTCAGGAATATCCCTGTATTTAGCACCATCCATCTTTCCCTCAACTCTCACCAGTTTCCCAGTCCCATCCCCACAGCATGATGCTGCCACCGCCATGTTGTTGTTCTTCAGGCGTTCGATGTATTGGGTTTGCGCCAGACATAGCGTTTTCTTTGACGAAAAGCTACATTTTAGTCTCATCAGACCAGAGCACCTTCCTCCATACATTTTGGGAGTCTCCCACGTGCCATTTTGTTTTTTGCTGAAAGTAATGGCTTTCTTCTGGCCACTCTGCCATAAAGCCCAACTCTATGGAGCGTACGGCTTATTGTCGCCCTATGTACAGATACTCCAGTCTCTGCTGTGGATCTCTGCAGCTCCTCCTGGTGTTGCCTCTTACAGTTTTGTTTTTTTAATTCAATCCCAAATGAGACGGTGTTGTGATCACTGTTTCCCAAAGGTTGCCCTATTCCAACATTTGATACAATATCAATATTATTTGTGATAACGAAATCCAACATGGCGTCATTTCTAGTAGGCTCCTGTATAACCTGGGCCAGATAATGATCCCTGAGTGTACTCAAGAACCGGCTCCCCTTCGCTAAACTGCTGGTCTCATTTATCCAGTTTATTTCTGGGTAATTATAATCTCCCATTATTAGAACTTGCCCGTGCTTAGCTGCATTTCCAATTATTGTTACAGATTGGATTTTCTCACTTTCATGTTCCTGCCCCTGTACTTGATTTACTTAGTAATACCTCCCTATTGACTATATTAGCCCTCCCCCATCTCCTCCCCATGACTAATTAATGCATTTTTTACCCCCGCTAAACTTACTACCCCATTACTTCTACCTAGTCCCCCCCCACCCCCACCATCCTATCCCCAGCACACAAGCTCCCTCATCACCAAGGTGCAATCCATCCCTGCTGTAGAGATGACAAGTGAGAAGTCCCCTCCTTAGTGCGCCACATCTTTAGCCACGCATTAACCTCGCTAAGCTCCTTCTGTCTCCTGGGCTAGCACGTGGCACCGATTGGTATCTCGGAGGTCCTTGCCTTCAGCTTATTACCTAGTTCTATAAAATTATTCCTCAGGACGCTCCATCTTCCACTAACTTTGTCAATGGTACCAGTATCTACCAAGACCGCCGGGTCATTTCCAGCCCCTCCCAATAATTTGTCTACCCGATCCACAACATGACGAACCCGAGCACCCGGGAGACAGCAAACTGTTCGATTGCTGGGATCTGGGTGACAAATCACCCTGTCTACCTTCCTAATAATAGAGTCTTCTACAACCAAAACCTGTCTGTTGTTCTGCCTATTCTGCCACCCTCTCCTCCAGTAGAGCTGTTCTCCCGGCTATTAGAGGAAACAGGTCTATCTGGCATTGCCATTCCTGAATGGACATCCCCAACAGTTTCACTCAATCTGTTGTCATTTAGTACATCATTAAACCTATAATTGGTTTTGCTGGGTAGTGAAGTGCACATTTATGTATATATAAAGGCAAATAAATGGCTAATACTTGCAGTTGAATTCAGATAGCCAGTAGATTTCAGCCCCACATAGGGTAAGCCCCGCACATCTCCCTGTCCTGGTCCCGACGGTCCAATTATAGGTTTAATGATGTACTAAATGTAGTTTGTGCACGTGATGTGTTTGCCATTTTTAGCCTTTTTTGCTATATACAGTTGGTCATTTTGCCCGACCATTTATATATACATCTTCTGACCTCTGCACATCATGCCTCCCCTCTTTTTGTTTTTCATATGTGATATATTTCTAACGCTTTCTATTCTAGGACCATCCTATAGTGACCCGAGAGTGATCCTGGGATTTTACTTATATATGAGGATTACAAGAATATGTTTATATCCGTATCTGCGCATCTTTGCATCTATCTTGGCGTTCTACGCACTCGTATTTTCACCTATTCATATTAGTGACTAGGACGGTATCCTAACCATTTATTAACACACTGCAGCACTTTTCATCTTTTATTATCCTATTTCCCTCATTAAATTGAATCCTTGTATTTCCGAATCTATTAATACCGCGCTTAGGCCCCCAGGAGGAGTACAATGTGATGCCAAATCATTGCAACCAAGTTTTAGAAGCAACTGGTGTCCTCTGTAGAAGTAATGAGTTATTGTCTTCTTCTCATGTGCGACATCTTAGGATGCGAGCAAACTGGTTGCTCAGACATCGGCCTAATCAGTGGAGACAAGGAGTCTATCTCATACTGGCTATTCCTTTTGTAGTTGGGGGGAGAGTTCCACCCTCTCATTGTCACAATCACTGGTGGTAAAAGCTCTACTATTGGTCAAGACAATAAAAACAAAATTTCACTCCTCAAGATTGGTTCCTGAGATTGAATTACAACAATCACCTGGCAGACTCCTCATCATCATCATCGTGATCACCACCACCAGCACCACCACCATCACCACCATCACCACCATCACCACCACCACCTTCTTCTCAAGAGATACATTAGGTGCAAAGAACCCATCCTGTTTTGTCACCAAACTTCTACAATCAAGTTCATTTTTAGTAAGAAAACTTTCTTCAAACGCATGTAGACATTGACCTAATATGTTCACCCACAATAATATATTTTTTTAAATAAAACAAGGTCAAACCAATTTGCAACAATTTTCTGAGCAAGCAGATTTTCTACATTTTTGAATTCTTGGGGTCTGTAGGATCGGGAGTAGCGTCTCATACCGCTTGCCACCGTAGAGATTGTTACTCGTATGGTCTGTCCCAGACACAACACCGGGGCATATAAAATGTCAACTGAAACTATGTTATTGTAAGAATAACCTGCTTAGACCTAACTGGAGTTGTCTATATATGGACGCTAAGTACCGCAAGCGGCGCTACTGGGTATGTACCGCAAGTGGCGCTACTGGGTCTGTACCGCAAGCGGCGCTACTGGGTATGTACCGCAAGCGGCGCTACTGGGTATGTACCGCAAGCGGCGCTACTGGGTATGTACCGCAAGTGGCGCTACTGGGTCTGTACCGCAAGTGGCGCTACTGGGTCTGTACCGCAAGCGGCGCTACTGGGTATGTACCGCAAGCGGCGCTACTGGGTATGTACTGCAAGTGGCGCTACTGGGTATCTACCACCAGTGCCCGGCTACAGGAGCGTAACTCAGAACCTCGCCACAAGTTTTATATCCACCTTGTAGTGAGATAAAAAACCAAAAGAGTAAGAAGAACGAAACATGTTCACTAATCAGTAAATACAGCCACAGCTTGTACCTCGGTGCAAGAACCAGATTTACACAAGAAATAATATGGTCCAAGATGTATCCTCTGGGGGAGTCCTTGAGTTTCCTTGGACTACTCCCCCACCATCAGGATTGTGGACATCTGTTGCTACTGTCATGGCAGCCTCCTGACCCACCAATCCCAGTAGGTGTTAGTGCGTTATTTTGCACGTCATCAGTTTTGATTCTTCATCATAAGTATTTTAGTGGTTTAGATTAGATATTCGCTAGGAATCAACAAATTGTTCTTCCCTCCTGCCCAAACCTGGCTAATTTCTCAGGAAGTCTGACATGGTTTAGACTTCATCATCATCATCATCATAATAACATAATACGGCACCTTTCTATTCTACAGATTCTTTGCTTTTCCTGCTTGCGGCCAGTTGGCTTCTAAGATCACCAGGTGGATTAAGTTACGTCTTGTAAAGTGAAAGGGTGAACCTAATCCTTCTGGTGATCGCGTTCCATTCTTTAGCCAGCGGACCCGCAGACTCGCGCGCCAGTACGCATGGGACGTCTGCAGAGCAGTCATGCAATGGCGGCCACAAATACAGTTTTCGTGGCTTTGCTTCAGTTGACACCTCATTTGGGATGTTTCTACAAGTAGTAGGAACTAAAGCTGACCCAACATTTGTCCATGGGACAGCTTGGGATATCCCCGTGGCCAACTGGGCTGTTACTGAACGCCAGGAGAGAAAATGTGATTTTTATTTTTACTCCGAGATAATTCTATTCCCTCAAACCTGAAGTTTCCAGACATGCCCTAATCTGGTTTTATCCTCCAACAGCCTTCTGGTTGATGAGGGAGAATCAAACAGTCTAAGCCCAAGGGTATCTTTAGACAATATTTTAGGTAGATAGAATGGGCAGACTAAATGGGTCCTTTTCTATGTTTCTAGGTTATATTTGTGCCAAGGTATCTATCATAGTTACGGAATATGTCTGGATCTAGGTCTGGGTCCTTCTCTCTACTACTCATCGAAGGTTTTACTAAATCGGCAATCTGAATGCAGATGGGAGAGTCCCTAAGTAGAGGAAAAGATAAATGATTGCTAGTCCTGCCGAGCGACAGGAATAAGACTCCACTCCATGGTTATCTGCACTGCACAGAATAGACTGCTTAAATAGGACGTCTATTGTGAGCTCCAGGAGTTAATTATTCCCCATCTGCAGGTTTATACCTCGTCATGAGGATGAGCTTGAGCTGGATGTGGATGATCCTCTTCTGGTGGAGTGCGAGGATGGATCATGGTGCCGTGGCTACAATATGAGGACTGGAGAGAGAGGAATTTTCCCTTCATTTTATGCCCATGAGGTTGTCTGTCCTGTGAAGGAGAGTACAGGTGAGCCTATATAATATGTCCTTTGAAGTAGAGTACAGGTGAGCCTATATACTATCTTAGGTCCTTGTCTTTTGAAGTAGAGTACAGGTGAGCCTATATACTATCTTAGGTCCTTGTCCTGTGAAGGAGAGTACAGGTGAGCCTATATAATATGTCCTTTGAAGTAGAGTACAGGTGAGCCTATATACTATCTTAGGTCCTTGTCCTGTGAAGGAGAGTACAGGTGAGCCTATATAATATATCCTGTGAAGGAGAGTACAGGTGAGCCTATATAATATGTCCTTTGAAGTAGAGTACAGGTGAGCCTATATACTATCTTAGGTCCTTGTCCTTTGAAGTAGAGTACAGGTGAGCCTATATACTATCTTAGGTCCTTGTCCTGTGAAGGAGAGTACAGGTGAGCCTATATAATATATCCTGTGAAGGAGAGTACAGGTGAGCCTATATAATATATCCTGTGAAGGAGAGTACAGGTGAGCCTATATAATATATCCTGTGAAGGAGAGTACAGGTGAGCCTATATAATATGCCCTGTGAAGGAGAGTACAGGTGAGACTATATAATATATCCTGTGAAGGAGAGTACAGGTGAGACTATATAATATATCCTGTGAAGGAGAGTACAGGTGAACCTATATAATATGTCCTGTGGAGGAGAGTACAGGTGAGCCTATATAATATACCCTTTGAAGTAGAGTACAGGTGAGCCTATATACTATCTTAGGTCCTTGTCCTTTGAAGTAGAGTACAGGTGAGCCTATATACTATCTTAGGTCCTTGTCCTGTGAAGGAGAGTACAGGTGAGCCTATATAATATGTCCTTTGAAGTAGAGTACAGGTGAGCCTATATACTATCTTAGGTCCTTGTCCTGTGAAGTAGAGTACAGGTGAGCCTATATAATATAACCTGTGAAGGAGAGTACAGGTGAGCCTATATAATATATCCTGTGAAGGAGAGTACAGGTGAGCCTATGTACTATCTTAGGTCCTTGTCCTTTGAAGTAGAGTACAGGTGAGCCTATATACTATCTTAGGTCCTTGTCCTGTGAAGGAGAGTACAGGTGAGCCTATATAATATGCCCTGTGAAGGAGAGTACAGGTGAGCCTATATAATATATCCTGTTCAGGAGAGTACAGGTGAACCTATATAATATGTCCTGTGAAGGAGAGTACAGGTGAGCCTATATAATATATCCTGTGAAGGAGAGTACAGGTGAGCCTATATAATATATCCTGTGAAGGAGAGTACAGGTGAACCTATATAATATGTCCTGTGAAGGAGAGTACAGTTGAGACTATATAATATATCCTGTGAGGGAGAGTACAGGTGAACCTATATAATATGTCCTGTGAAGGAGAGTACAGTTGAGCCTATATAATATATCCTGTGAGGGAGAGTACAGGTGAACCTATATAATATATCCTGTGAAGGAGAGTACAGGTGAGCCTATATAATATGTCCTGTGAAGGAGAGTACAGGTGAACCTATATAATATGTCCTGTGAAGGAGAGTACAGGTGAGTCTATATAATATGTCCTGTGAAGGAGAGTACAGGTGAACCTATATAATATGTCCTGTGAAGGAGAGTACAGGTGAGCCTATATAATATATCCTGTGAAGGAGAGTACAGGTGAGCCTATATAATATATCCTGTGAAGGAGAGTACAGTTGAGCCTATATAATATATCCTGTGAAGGAGAGTACAGGTGAACCTATATAATATGTCCTGTGAAGGAGAGTACAGTTGAGCCTATATAATATATCCTGTGAGGGAGAGTACAGGTGAACCTATATAATATGTCCTGTGAAGGAGAGTACAGTTGAGCCTATATAATATATCCTGTGAAGGAGAGTACAGGTGAACCTATATAATATGTCCTGTGAAGGAGAGTACAGGTGAGCCTATATAATATGTCCTGTGAAGGAGAGTACAGGTGAACCTATATAATATGTCCTGTGAAGGAGAGTACAGGTGAGCCTATATAATATATCCTGTGAAGGAGAGTACAGGTGAGCCTATATAATATATCCTGTGAAGGAGAGTACAGGTGAACCTATATAATATATCCTGTGAAGGAGAGTACAGGTGAGCCTATATAATATCTTAGGTCCTTGTCCTGTGAAGGAGTGTACAGCCTATATAATTTCGTATATTGAGATTATTTATCAGGTTTTAAAAGAATTGTGTGGCTTCCATAGTGACTTGTTAGAGCAGCAGCTGTAGTGTGAAGTCCCCACCATGGAAGGAACCTTTCCTACCGGGCTACAGTAGACATGGGGTAAATTTGCCTACCCAACGAAAATAATTCATACAAGGAAAGGGGGGAGCCACGTGTGGTACCTGCAGCTCAGCTTATCAGTCGAAATGTCCCTTATGGTGGAAGGAGATTTATCATCCAACACCAGCATATCTCAAGCTACCTCTGTGCCCAGGCTTGGTGATATAGATAATGTGTAAGCTGTGGAAAAGATATACCCAGAGCCGAGCATGGTACCACCAGTACAGTGATATACCCAGAGCCGAGCATGGCACCACCAGTACAGTGATATACCCAGAGCTGAGCATGGTACCACCAGTACAGAAATATACCCAGAGCCGAGCATGGCACCACCAGTACAGAGATATACCCAGAGCTGAGCATGGCACCACCAGTACAGTGATATACCCAGAGCCGAGCATGGTACCACCAGTACAGAAATATACCCAGAGCCGAGCATGGCACCACCAGTACAGAGATATACCCAGAGCTCTGCATGGCACCACCAGTACAGTGATATACCCAAAGCTGAGCATGGCACCACCAGTACAGAGATATACCCAGAGCTGGACATGGTACCACCAGTACAGAGATATACCCAGAGCTGAGCATGGTACCACCAGTACAGTGATATACCCAGAGCTGAGCATGGTACCACCAGTACAGTGATATACCCAGAGCTGAGCATGGTACCACCAGTACAGAGATATACCCAGAGCTGAGCATGGTACCACCAGTACAGAGATATACCCAGAGCTGAGCATGGCACCACCAGTACAGTGAATCCTTTAGCCTAGAAGTGCACTACCCATAGGCCTTTACATGACACTAATATCTAACAATGTCGCTGTAACGGAGTTGGAACACGAATCCAATATCTCCGCTAGTATACGGTAAAATATCCAAGAAGCACTACAGTTTCACCATTCCCGACCTCCCATATTGGACGACACACAATTTGGGAGTCAAATGAATACTGACTTTATTTTGTTATGTGCAGAACTATATATACCCATCTCTTCCCACAGGCAATCTACATCCCCCATAGTTGGCCACACAATACACATAGAGGGACAATAGGTGGGTCACACCTCCCTGAGGCTACCTGGCAACTTTGATACAATCAGACATCGATTAGATCATCCTTCTTTGTTCTTATGTCTGAGAATGAAAACACTTTATACAATAGACTTCCTTATCTTATGAGGAGTCTCTGTAATAGGATTATCTATTATGCCAAGGTCTGCAATAGTCTGGACTAATATTCTGCAGAGCATAAACCAACATACATACATACATACAGTATAACAGTAGGATCATATTTTAACCAAGAATTAAATAACCATAAAACAGGGTAAAACAGTGATGGGTTCCGTTACAGTCGCCATGTTTCTTTTTATCCCTTTCCCCTTAATCTGCTTTATTCTGATACTTATTCTCTCTCGGCACTCTACAGCGCTCAGAGGAAACTCTCCTTGGGTCCAAATGTTTGATGTCCAGTTTCTTGGGTCTGTTGAGGTTCCACATCATCAGGGCAATGGCATCTTATGCGCTGCTATGCAGAAGGTAAAGTAATAATACAATGTTGTGCGTGTGTCCCTCACAACAGATAGAGATAGTGATACAACAAACCGTAAACCATTGAGCTGGTTATTGAGGTTGACCGTTGTGTTACTTTTAATACCCAGATTGCGACGGCCAGAAAGCTGACCGTCCACCTGCGACCTCCTGCAAGTTGTGAACTGGAAATCTCACTGCGAGGAGTGAAACTCATACTAAGAGGCAATGACCGACCAGAGGTGAGAACATGTAACCAACACGACACACGTGAGATATGGACACGCAACATACAGACACTCCATATGTGGAAGGTTGTCTTAATAAGTAATCAAACATTGTAGAGTTGTTTAGATTGTGTGTGAGTGATATTATATATACATAAAGGTGACGATATGGATATATACATAAAGGTGTAGATAATATATACCCAGAGGTGACGATACAGATATATACATAAAGGTGTAGATAATATATACCCAGAGGTGACGATACAGATATATACATAAAGGTGTAGATAATATATACCCAGAGGTGAGGATACGGATATATACACAAAGGTGTAGATAATATATACCCAGAGGTGACGATACAGATATATACATAAAGGTGTAGATAATATATACCCAGAGGTGACGATACGGATATATACATAAAGGTGTAGATAATATATACCCAGAGGTGAGGATACGGATATATACACAAAGGTGTAGATAATATATACCCAGAGGTGAGGATACAGATATATACACAAAGGTGTAGATAATATATACCCAGAGGTGAGGATACAGATATATACAGGAAGGTGTAGATAATATATACCCAGAGGTGACGATACAGATATATACACAAAGGTGTAGATAATATATACCCAGAGGTGATGATACGGATATATACAGAAAGGTGTAGATAATATATACCCAGAGGTGACGATACAAATATATACCCAGAGGTGACGATACAGATATATACACAAAGGTGTAGATAATATATACCCAGAGGTGACGATACAGATATATACACAAAGGTGTAGATAATATATACCCAGAGGTGACGATACAGATATATACACAGAGGTGTAGATAATATATACCCAGAGGTGACGATACAGATATATACATAAAGGTGTAGATAATATATACCCAGAGGTGAGGATACAGATATATACACAAAGGAGTAGATAATATATACCCAGAGGTGACGATACGGATATATACACAAAGGTGTAGATAATATATACCCAGAGGTGACGATACAGATATATACACAAAGGTGTAGATAATATATACCCAGAGGTGACGATACAGATATATACACAAAGGTGTAGATAATATATACCCAGAGGTGACGATACGGATATATACATAAAGGTGTAGATAATATATACCCAGAGGTGACGATACAGATATATACACAAAGGTGTAGATAATATATACCCAGAGGTGACGATACAGATATATACACAGAGGTGTAGATAATATATACCCAGAGGTGACGATACGGATATATACACAAAGGTGTAGATAATATATACCCAGGGGTGAGGATACGGATATATACACAAAGGTGTAGATAATATGTACCCAGAGGTGACGATACAGATATATACACAAAGGTGTAGATAATATATACCCAGAGGTGACGATACACATATATACACAAAGGTGTAGATAATATATACCCAGAGGTGACGATACAGATATATACACAAAGGTGTAGATAATATATACCCAGAGGTGAGGATACAGATATATACATGAAGGTGTAGATAATATATACCCAGAGGTGACGATACAGATATATACACAAAGGTGTAGATAATATATACCCGGGGTGGGGATACAGATATATACACAAAGGTGTAGATAATATATACCCAGAGGTGACGATACAGATATATACATAAAGGTGTAGATAATATATACCCAGGGGTGGGGATACAGATATATACACAAAGGTGTAGATAATATATACCCAGAGGTGAGGATACAGATATATACACAAAGGTGTAGATAATATATACCCAGGGGTGGGGATACAGATATATACACAAAGGTGTAGATAATATATACCCGGAGGTGACGATACGGATATATACACAAAGGTGTAGATAATATATACCCAGAGGTGACGATACAGATATATACATAAAGGTGTAGATAATATATACCCAGAGGTGACGATACAGATATATACACAAAGGTGTAGATAATATATACCCAGAGGTGACGATACGGATATATACACAGAGATGTAGATAATATATACCCAGAGGTGAGGATACAGATATATACACAAAGGTGTAGATAATATATACCCAGAGGTGACGATACAGATATATACACAAAGGTGTAGATAATATATACCCAGAGGTGACGATACAGATATATACACAAAGGTGTAGATAATATATACCCAGAGGTGACGATACAGATATATACACAAAGGTGTAGATAATATATACCCAGAGGTGACGATACGGATATATACACAAAGGTGTAGATAATATATACCCAGATGTGACGATACAGATATATACACAAAGATGTAGATAATATATACCCAGAGGTGAGGATACAGATATATACACAAAGGTGTAGATAATATATACCCAGAGGTGACGATACAGATATATACACAGAGGTGTAGATAATATATACCCAGAGGTGACGATACGGATATATACACAAAGGTGTAGATAATATATACCCAGAGGTGACGATACAGATATATACACAAAGGTGTAGATAATATATACCCAGAGGTGACGATACAGATATATACACAAAGGTGTAGATAATATATACCCAGAGGTGACGATACGGATATATACACAAAGGTGTAGATAATATATACCCAGAGGTGACGATACAGATATATACACAAAGGTGTAGATAATATATACCCAGAGGTGAGGATACGGATATATACACAAAGGTGTAGATAATATATACCCAGAGGTGACGATACAGATATATACCCAGAGGTGACGATACAGATATATACACAAAGGTGTAGATAATATATACCCAGAGGTGACGATACAGATATATACCCAGAGGTGACGATACGGATATATACACAAAGGTGTAGATAATATATACCCAGAGGTGACGATACAGTTATATACACAAAGGTGTAGATAATATATACCCGGAGGTGACGATACAGATATATACATAAAGGTGTAGATAATATATACCCAGAGGTGACGATACAGATATATACACAAAGGTGTAGATAATATATACCCAGAGGTGTAGATAATATATACCCAGAGGTGACGATACAGATATATACACAGAGGTGTAGATAATATATACCCAGAGGTGTAGATAATATATACCCAGAGGTGACGATACAGATATATACACAAAGATGTAGATAATATATACCCAGAGGTGACGATACAGATATATACACAGAGGTGTAGATAATATATACCCAGAGGTGTAGATAATATATACCCAGAGGTGTAGATAATATATACCCAGAGGTGAGGATACGGATATATACACAAAGGTGTAGATAATATATACCCAGAGGTGACGATACAGATATATACACAAAGGTGTAGATAATATATACCCAGAGGTGACGATACAGATATATACACAAAGGTGTAGATAATATATACCCAGAGGTGACGATACAGATATATACACAAAGGTGTAGATAATATATACCCAGAGGTGACGATACGGATATATACACAAAGATGTAGATAATATATACCCAGAGGTGACGATACAGATATATACACAGAGGTGTAGATAATATATACCCAGAGGTGTAGATAATATATACCCAGAGGTGACGATACAGATATATACACAAAGGTGTAGATAATATATACCCAGAGGTGACGATACAGATATATACACAAAGGTGTAGATAATATATACCCAGAGGTGACGATACGGATATATACACAAAGGTGTAGATAATATATACCCAGAGGTGACGATACAGATATATACACAAAGGTGTAGATAATATATACCCAGAGGTGACGATACAGATATATACACAAAGGTGTAGATAATATATACCCAGAGGTGACGATACGGATATATACATGAAGGTGTAGATAATATATACCCAGAGGTGACGATACGGATATATACACAAAGGTGTAGATAATATATACCCAGAGGTGACGATACAGATATATACACAGAGGTGTAGATAATATATACCCAGAGGTGACGATACAGATATATACAGAAAGCTGTAGATAATATATACCCAGAGGTGACGATACAGATATATACACAAAGGTGTAGATAATATATACCCAGAGGTGACGATACGGATATATACACAAAGGTGTAGATAATATATACCCAGAGGTGACGATACAGATATATACACAAAGGTGTAGATAATATATACCCAGAGGTGACGATACAGATATATACATAAAGGTGTAGATAATATATACCCAGAGGTGACGATACGGATATATACATGAAGGTGTAGATAATATATACCCAGAGGTGACGATATGGATATATACATGAAGGTGTAGATAATATATACCCAGAGGTGACGATACAGATATATACATAAAGGTGTAGATAATATATACCCAGAGGTGACGATACGGATATATATACGAAGATGTAGATAATATATACCCAGAGGTGACGATACAGATATATACACAAAGGTGTAGATAATATATACCCAGAGGTGACGATACAGATATATACATAAAGGTGTAGATAATATATACCCAGAGGTGACGATACAGATATATACATAAAGGTGTAGATAATATATACCCAGAGGTGACGATACGGATATATACACAAAGGTGTAGATAATATATACCCAGAGGTGACGATACAGATATATACATAAAGGTGTAGATAATATATACCCAGAGGTGACGATACAGATATATACACAAAGGTGTAGATAATATATACCCAGAGGTGAGGATACGGATATATACATGAAGGTGTAGATAATATATACCCAGAGGTGACGATACAGATATATACAGAAAGCTGTAGATAATATATACCCAGAGGTGACGATACAGATATATACACAAAGGTGTAGATAATATATACCCAGAGGTGACGATACAGATATATACATAAAGGTGTAGATAATATATACCCAGAGGTGACGATACAGATATATACACAGAGGTGTAGATAATACATACCCAGAGGTGACGATACAGATATATACACAGAGGTGTAGATAATATATACCCAGAGGTGACGATACAGATATATACACAGAGGTGTAGATAATATATACCCAGAGGTGACGATACGGATATATACACAAAGATGTAGATAATATATACCCAGAGGTGACGATACAGATATATACACAAAGGTGTAGATAATATATACCCAGAGGTGACGATACAGATATATACACAAAGGTGTAGATAATATATACCCAGAGGTGACGATACAGATATATACAGGAAGGTGTAGATGATATATACCCAGAGGTGACGATACAGATATATACATAAAGGTGTAGATAATATATACCCAGAGGTGACGATACAGATATATACACAAAGCTGTAGATAATATATACCCAGAGGTGACGATACAGATATATACACAAAGGTGTAGATAATATATACCCAGAGGTGACGATACAGATATATACATAAAGGTGTAGATAATATATACCCAGAGGTGACGATACAGATATATACACAAAGCTGTAGATAATATATACCCAGGGGTGACGATACGGATATATACACAACGGTGTAGATAATATATACCCAGAGGTGACGATACAGATATATACACAAAGCTGTAGATAATATATACCCAGAGGTGACGATACAGATATATACACAAAGATGTAGATAATATATACCCAGAGGTGACGATACAGATATATACACAAAGGTGTAGATAATATATACCCAGAGGTGACGATACAGATATATACAGGAAGGTGTAGATGATATATACCCAGAGGTGACGATACGGATATATACATAAAGGTGTAGATAATATATACCCAGAGGTGACGATACAGATATATACATAAAGGTGTAGATAATATATACCCAGAGGTGACGATACAGATATATACACAAAGCTGTAGATAATATATACCCAGAGGTGACGATACAGATATATACACAAAGGTGTAGATAATATATACCCAGAGGTGACGATACAGATATATACATAAAGGTGTAGATAATATATACCCAGAGGTGACGATACAGATATATACACAAAGCTGTAGATAATATATACCCAGGGGTGACGATACGGATATATACACAACGGTGTAGATAATATATACCCAGAGGTGACGATACGGATATATACATAAAGATGTAGATAATATATACCCAGAGGTGACGATACAGATATATACATAAAGGTGTAGATAATATATACCCAGGGGTGACGATACGGATATATACATAAAGATGTAGATAATATATACCCAGAGGTGACGATACAGATATATACACAAAGGTGTAGATAATATATACCCAGAGGTGACGATACAGATATATACACAAAGGTGTAGATAATATATACCCAGGGGTGACGATACGGATATATACATAAAGATGTAGATAATATATACCCAGAGGTGACGATACAGATATATACATAAAGGTGTAGATAATATATACCCAGGGGTGACGATACGGATATATACATAAAGATGTAGATAATATATACCCAGAGGTGACGATACAGATATATACACAAAGGTGTAGATAATATATACCCAGAGGTGACGATACAGATATATACACAAAGGTGTAGATAATATATACCCAGAGGTGACGATACAGATATATACATAAAGATGTAGATAATATATACCCAGAGGTGACGATACAGATATATACATAAAGGTGTAGATAATATATACCCAGAGGTGACGATACAGATATATACATAAAGGTGTAGATAATATATACCCAGGGGTGACGATACGGATATATACACAAAGGTGTAGATAATATATACCCAGAGGTGACGATACGGATATATACACAAAGGTGTAGATAATATATACCCAGAGGTGACGATACAGATATATACATAAAGGTGTAGATAATATATACCCAGAGGTGACGATACAGATATATACATAAAGGTGTAGATAATATATACCCAGAGGTGGCGATACGGATATATACACAAAGGTGTAGATAATATATACCCAGAGGTGACGATACGGATATATACACAAAGGTGTAGATAATATATACCCAGAGGTGAGGATACGGATATATACATAAAGATGTAGATAATATATACCCAGAGGTGACGATACAGATATATACACAAAGGTGTAGATAATATATACCCAGAGGTGACGATACGGATATATACACAAAGGTGTAGATAATATATACCCAGAGGTGACGATACGGATATATACACAAAGATGTAGATAATATATACCCAGAGGTGACGATACGGATATATACACAAAGGTGTAGATAATATATACCCAGAGGTGACGATACAGATATATACACAAAGGTGTAGATAATATATACCCAGAGGTGACGATACAGATATATACACAAAGGTGTAGATAATATATACCCAGGGGTGACGATACGGATATATACACAAAGGTGTAGATAATATATACCCAGAGGTGACGATACAGATATATACACAAAGGTGTAGATAATATATACCCAGAGGTGACGATACAGATATATACACAAAGGTGTAGATAATATATACCCAGAGGTGAGGATACGGATATATACATAAAGATGTAGATAATATATACCCAGAGGTGACGATACAGATATATACACAAAGGTGTAGATAATATATACCCAGAGGTGACGATACAGATATATACACAGAGGTGTAGATAATATATACCCAGAGGTGACGATACAGATATATACACAAAGGTGTAGATAATATATACCCAGAGGTGACGATACAGATATATACACAGAGGTGTAGATAATATATACCCAGAGGTGACGATACAGATATATACACAAAGGTGTAGATAATATATACCCAGAGGTGACGATACAGATATATACACAAAGGTGTAGATAATATATACCCAGAGGTGACGATACAGATATATACATAAAGGTGTAGATAATATATACCCAGAGGTGACGATACGGATATATACACAAAGGTGTAGATAATATATACCCAGAGGTGAGGATACAGATATATACACAAAGGTGTAGATAATATATACCCAGAGGTGACGATACAGATATATACATAAAGGTGTAGATAATATATACCCAGAGGTGACGATACAGATATATACACAAAGGTGTAGATAATATATACCCAGAGGTGACGATACAGATATATACACAAAGGTGTAGATAATATATACCCAGAGGTGACGATACGGATATATACACAAAGGTGTAGATAATATATACCCAGAGGTGACGATACAGATATATACACAAAGGTGTAGATAATATATACCCAGAGGTGACGATACAGATATATACATAAAGGTGTAGATAATATATACCCAGAGGTGACGATACGGATATATACACAAAGGTGTAGATAATATATACCCAGAGGTGAGGATACAGATATATACACAAAGGTGTAGATAATATATACCCAGAGGTGACGATACAGATATATACACAAAGGTGTAGATAATATATACCCAGGGGTGGGGATACAGATATATACACAAAGGTGTAGATAATATATACCCAGAGGTGAGGATACAGATATATACATAAGGTGTAGATAATATATACCCAGAGGTGACGATACAGATATATACATAAAGATGTAGATAATATATACCCAGAGGTGACGATACAGATATATAAACAAAGGTGTAGATAATATATACCCAGAGGTGACGATACAGATATATACACAAAGGTGTAGATAATATATACCCAGAGGTGACGATACAGATATATACATAAAGGTGTAGATAATATATACCCAGGGGTGGGGATACAGATATATACACAAAGGTGTAGATAATATATACCCAGAGGTGAGGATACAGATATATACATAAGGTGTAGATAATATATACCCAGAGGTGACGATACGGATATATACACAAAGGTGTAGATAATATATACCCAGAGGTGAGGATACAGATATATACACAAAGGTGTAGATAATATATACCCAGAGGTGACGATACAGATATATACACAAAGGTGTAGATAATATATACCCAGAGGTGACGATACAGATATATACACAAAGGTGTAGATAATATATACCCAGAGGTGACGATACGGATATATACACAAAGGTGTAGATAATATATACCCAGAGGTGACGATACGGATATATACACAAAGGTGTAGATAATATATACCCAGAGGTGACGATACAGATATATACACAAAGGTGTAGATAATATATACCCAGAGGTGACGATACAGATATATACACAAAGGTGTAGATAATATATACCCAGAGGTGACGATACAGATATATACACAGAGGTGTAGATAATATATACCCAGAGGTGACGATACAGATATATACACAGAGGTGTAGATAATATATACCCAGAGGTGAGGATACAGATATATACACAAAGGTGTAGATAATATATACCCAGAGGTGACGATACAGATATATACACAGAGGTGTAGATAATATATACCCAGAGGTGACGATACAGATATATACACAAAGGTGTAGATAATATATACCCAGAGGTGACGATACAGATATATACATAAAGGTGTAGATAATATATACCCAGGGGTGGGGATACAGATATATACACAAAGGTGTAGATAATATATACCCAGAGGTGAGGATACAGATATATACATAAGGTGTAGATAATATATACCCAGAGGTGACGATACGGATATATACACAAAGGTGTAGATAATATATACCCAGAGGTGAGGATACAGATATATACACAAAGGTGTAGATAATATATACCCAGAGGTGACGATACAGATATATACACAAAGGTGTAGATAATATATACCCAGAGGTGACGATACAGATATATACACAAAGGTGTAGATAATATATACCCAGAGGTGACGATACGGATATATACACAAAGGTGTAGATAATATATACCCAGAGGTGACGATACGGATATATACACAAAGGTGTAGATAATATATACCCAGAGGTGACGATACAGATATATACACAAAGGTGTAGATAATATATACCCAGAGGTGACGATACAGATATATACACAAAGGTGTAGATAATATATACCCAGAGGTGTAGTTACTGATATGTACCTGGAGTTGTAATAGGAAATACACCAGAATTATATACAGAGATATAAAAATGTATTTCAATGTTATATTTATATTAGTTCTTTTTATTTATAGATTAGTTCCTCGTTATTCAAATGGATTTTCCCATATTCTGGTTCTGTAGATTTCATGTTTTCTGTTATCTTTCTTTTCTACTCTTTTCTTTTTCTTATTATTTTTAATCTCTTTTTTACTGATTTCATGATTTACGTATTTAAGCATTATTTACGATTCTGCTGTGAATGTAACTGCTTTTTTCTCTGTTTTTTTACATCTTTATAATCTGAAAACGTAGATAAATTCATAATTTTTTTGTTCTCAATAAAGAAACGTATTAAATAAACGGCCCATTTAGTATATGGTGACGGGCCGACGCGGGACCTTTTATTTCATCCAGTTATCAGATATTTTTGGGATAAATACTATTTTTGGTCCTTGTCACATGACCGGGTGGCACTCACGGCTTGTTTAGATTCCATGTTACTGGTCACTCTCGGTATATTCATAGAGTTTTGTATGTCTCGCAGGATGAACGCTGCAGTCACTTTTTCCAGATGAAGAATATCTCCTTCTGTGGATGTCACCCTCGTAACAGTTGGTGAGAAGACTTTACATTTGTATCTGGGAGAACTTATTATACACCTGGGGTCTCTTTCCTGTTATCTCTCCTGCCTGGGTCTCTCTCTCGCTCTTTTCTATAAGATTGTCTCTTTCTGTCCTGGGTCAGATTGTCTCTTAATGTCTTGAATGAGACCTTCTCTTCTGGGTGGGGATCTCCTACATTACCAATGTGGGCTTCTATTTCGCTCCTACCTTTTTATCTACTTGGAGACAGTCTCATTGTCCCGGGTGTTGATCACATGCGCTATTGGGTGGCACTCCTATTCCTGGGTGGGTTTCTTTCTTGTTCCTGGATGGGGCTCTCCCTTGCTGTCCTATGCAGTGCTCTCTCTTGCTGAGTTGGGTTGGGCTCTTGGAGGCTTAGGTGAGGCGCTCTTATCTGAGTGAAGCTATCTCTTGCTCTCCTGGATGGTGCTTCTTCTCCTGGGTGGAGATCTCTCTCACTATTCTGTCTGGGGCTCTCTTTCTATCTCACTGAATGGAGTTGTATGTCACTCATCTCTTTCTCTACTTGGTGAGGTTCTCTCTTGCTCTCCTGTGTCTCTTGCTCTCCTGTGTGGATCTCTCTTTCTTTCCTTAGTGGGGTTCTTTCTCAGTTTCCTGGGTGGAGCTCACTTTCTTTGTCCTTAATTTTCTGAGTGGTTCTCTCCTGTGGTACTCTTTTTCTTCTGACTCTGTCTCTCCTCTACAATAATTTGTCTTTCTCTCTCCTGGATGGGACCTCTACGGTGGAGCCCTCTCCTTCTTCTCTTTTGGGTGGGACCCTCTCCTCCTCCACTGCATGGGGACCTCTCCTGCTCTCCCGGAGAGTACTCTCTCCTTCTCTCCTGGGTGTAGCTCTGTCCTCTTCTAGTGGGTGTAGCCCTCTCCTCTCCTGGGTGTAGCTCTGTCCTCTCCTGGGTCCGGCCTCTCCTCCTCTCCTGGGTGCGGCCCATCTCCTCCTCTCCTGGGTGGGGCCCTCTCCCCCTCTCCTGGGTGGGGCCTTCTCCTCCTTTCCTGGGTGGGGCCCTCTCCCCCTCTCCTGGGTGGGGCCCTCTCCCCCTCTCCTGGGTGGGGCCCTCTCCTCCTTTCCTGGGTGGGGCCCTCTCCTGGGTGGGGCCCTCTCCCCCTCTCCTGGGTGGGGCCCTCTTGCCCTCACCTGGGTGGGGCCCTCTCCCCCTCTCCTGGGTGGGGCCCTCTCCCCCTCTCCTGGGTGGGGCCCTCTCCTCCTTTCCTGGGTGGGGCCCTCTCCCCCTCTCCTGGGTGGGGCCCTCTCCTCCTTTCCTGGGTGGGGCCTTCTCCTCCTTTCCTGGGTGGGGCCCTCTCCCCCTCTCCTGGGTGGGGCCCTCTCCCCCTCTCCTGGGTGGGGCCCTCTCCTCCTTTCCTGGGTGGGGCCCTCTCCCCCTCTCCTGGGTGGGGCCCTCTCCCCCTCTCCTGGGTGGGGCCCTCTTGCCCTCACCTGGGTGGGGCCCTCTCCCCCTCTCCTGGGTGGGGCCCTCTCCCCCTCTCCTGGGTGGGGCCCTCTCCTCCTTTCCTGGGTGGGGCCCTCTCCCCCTCTCCTGGGTGGGGCCCTCTCCCCCTCTCCTGGGTGGGGCCCTCTCCTCCTCTCCTGGGTGGGGCCCTCTCCTCCTCTCCTGGGTGGGGCCCTCTCCTCCTCTCCGGGATGGGCCCCTCTACCCCTCTCCTGGGTGGGGCCCTCTTGCCCTCACCTGGGTGGGGCCCTCTCCCCCTCTCCTGGGTGGGGCCCTCTCCCCCTCTCCTGGGTGGGCCCTCTCCCACTCTCCTGGGTGGGCCCCTCTCCCACTCTCCTGGGTGGGACCCTCTCCCCCTCTCCTGGGTGGGGCCCTCTCCCCCTCTCCTGGGTGGGGCCCTCTCCCCCTCTCCTGGGTGGGGCCCTCTCCTCCTCTCCTGGGTGGGGCCCTCTCCTCCTTTCCTGGGTGGGCCCCTCTCCTCCTTTCCTGGGTGGGGCCTTCTCCCCCTCTCCTGGGTGGGGCCCTCTCCCCCTCTCCTGGGTGGGGCCCTCTCCCCCTCTCCTGGGTGGGGCCCTCTCCTCCTTTCCTGGGTGGGGCCCTCTCATCCTCTCCTGGATGGGCCCCTCTACCCCTCTCCTGGGTGGGGCCCTCTCCCCCTCTCCTGGGTGGGCCCCTCTCCTCCTCTCCTGGGTGGGGCCCTCTCCCCCTCTCCTGGGTGGGCCCCTCTCCTCCTCTCCTGGGTGGGCCCCTCTCCTCCTTTCCTGGGTGGGGCCCTCTCCTCCTCTCCTGGGTGGGGCCCTCTCCTCCTCTCCTGGGTGGGGCCCTCTCCTCCTTTCCTGGGTAGGGCCCTCTCCCCCTCTCCTGGGTGGGGCCCTCTCCCCCTCTCCTGGGTGGGGCCCTCTCCTCCTTTCCTGGGTGGGCCCCTCTCCCCCTCTCCTGGGTGGGGCCCTCTCCACACTTCATGCTGACACAATGTTGTTTCTTTAGTTATTTTGGATTCATTACTAAACACCCCGTCCTGAGTCGCTTTGCCTGCCACGTCTTTGTGTCCCAGGATTCCATGCGGCGCGTTGCAGAATGTGTTGGGTAAGTATGGAATATCCAAGGTGGACAAACCGGACGCACCCTAACACCAGTATACACTAAACGTAGTATACAGATCTGACACGTAAAGATATACCGTACATATTGGCATGACCTCTCTACTTTTACATGGCCTGTCATGTATGTACGCACTGACCGGACACACAGCGGATGTACAGGCGTCCAGTATACTGGTCTGAGGAGTATTTACCTGAACAATTAGATTTACTTATATTACCGGTATTCACAAGAAGCTGCAGATATGTTTTCTATTTGATACAAAGTAGAGCGAAGCCTCTCGAATACACCGAAGGCCATATTTGTTTTGCCTAATCTCTACATTTTACTTGAAACTGCTCTTAATGTTACCGCACGTTCTATGACCTAGTCGCAATCCCATTAGAGTTCCCGGCCCGCAATCTCTACAGGCCAGCCAAACACGCAAAATCGGCCTTAGAACTCCTTTGGTTTTAGCACAGCTCGAATATTACGAGCTCTAATTAATTACATTTACAAAAAAAAAATCAATATTCTATTCGACCTGTAAATAAAGTCCAACCTGCAATCTAAAAAAGTATCATCTTTCTATAAAAATATTCTGAGTACTAAATAGGGCCGCCAGCTAATAGCTGCTCACAATGCCCCAAAACGGTCATTTTGGCTGCAGGTTGTTTTTTTATTTTTATTAATTTATATGTATTGTATTGAATTCGGCTTGCAAATTCCAACCCAAAAACTGAACTCATAAACTTTGTCTTTTTTAAGTCTTATTTCAGGGGGCATGATCATGTGATCTGATAATATATAAGCAAACCCGTAATTTACTTCTTAGACACATCAAATTGCCACATCTTCTAGTAGCTAATTACAATCGGTTTATGAGTTCCCCACCCACAATCACTATGGGCCGGCTAAAGATACACAACCGGCCTAAGAACTCCATTGGTTTTAGCGCAGCTTGAATATTATGAGATCTAAATAATTAAAGTTACACAAAATCAATATCCTATTAGACCAGGAGCTCTAGATCACAAATAAAGTCTGACCACCAGTGGAAAAAAATAATATATAAAAGTTTCTGTTAAAAATAATACTAAATCGGGCTTGCCAGGGCTTTTCCAAACACTTATTAGAGCTGTAACAGCAACTGAACATGCAATACTGTACTATAAATGCATGGAAAGACATTAGAATTAATTGCACAAGTCTCAAACCCACAAATATCCAATTAAAACATTTTGTGAAAGGGATCACAGAACTTAAGGGGTTAATACATATGTAACCGGCATGGACTAAAACAGCAGCTTTAACAGATTTTATTGATTTCTATATTGCTGGATTGCGAGTCCGATAACAAATTTACTTCTCAACACATTTGTAGTCTCTGAGTGAAGATTAAGTATAAACTCCATGTTTCACTGACGCCATGATGACGGTCTCGTTTATCTCTGTGTCACCCTTAGAGTTGCCCCGTGTAACCTGGAACCATGTCTCTGTGTCGCCCTTAGAGTTGCCCTGTGTAACCTGGAACCATGTCTCTGTGTCACCCTCAGAGGGATCACAGAACTTAAGGGGTTGATCCCTTTCACAAAATGTTTTAATTGGATATTTGTGGGTTTGAGACTTGTGCAATTAATTCTAATGTCTTTCCATGCATTTATAGTACAGTATTGCATGTTCAGTTGCTGTTACAGCTCTAATAAGTGTTTGAAAAAGCCCTGGCAAGTATTATTTTTGACAGAAACTTGATATTTTTTTTTCCATTGGACTTTATTTGTGATCTAGAGCTCCTGGTCTAATAGGATATTGATTTTGTATAACTTTAATTATTTAGATCTCATAATATTCAAGCTGCGCTAAAACCAATGGAGTTCTTAGGCCTGTTTTGCATCTTTAGCCGGCCCATAGAGATTGTGGGTGGGGAACTCATAAACCGATTGTAATTAGCTACTAGAAGATGTGGCAATTTGATGTGTCTAAGAAGTAAATTACGGGTTTGCTTATATATTGTCAGATCACATGATCATGCCCCCTGAAATAAGACTTAAAAAAGGCAAAGTTTATGAGTTCAGTTTTTGGGTTGGAATTTGCAAGCCAGATTCAATACAATACATATAAATTAATAAAAAATAAAAAACCTGCAGCCAAAATGACCGTTTTGGGGCATTGTGAGCAGCTAATAGGATACGGCCCTATTTAGTACTCAGAATATTTTTATAATAATAATTTTATTTTTGACAGAAACTTGATATTTTTTTTCCATTGGGGGTCAGACTTTATTTGTGATCTAAAGCTCCTGGTCTAATAGAATATTGATTTTGTGTAACTTTAATTATTTAGATCTCATAATATTCAAGCTGTGCTAAAACCAATGGAGTTCTTAGGCCCATAGTGGGTGGGGAACTCATAATTGGATTGTAATTAGCTACTAGAATATGTGGCAATTTTCAGAGTGGTTTTACCTGTGTATAATTTTTAGGAGTTGGGCAATGGCACGGGGCCCTAGGTCTCACAAGGCATTTTTCAAACACTTATTATAGCTGTAGCAGCAATTAAACACACAATACTGTAGTATACACGTATGGGAAGGCATGGGAACATATTAGAATTTATTGCATTAATTTAAAAAAGATGATTTTTTAAAAGTTATTTCTGAGTAATATTGATCCTGGGGCTTAGGTCCATAAAACCCACATCTAAAACAGATGATCTAATGCATTTATAGATAGCTTGATGGCGAGCCCCATCTGCAAATATTATTTATTGGTTCTCATTAATTTGTAGCCTCCGATTGCAGATTACGTGTAACTTCTATGTTTCCATGATGATGGATTCATTTACTATTTGCTGAGTCGAAGAAGCAAATTACAGGCGTGCTTAAATATTGTCCGATCATATGATCACACCCCTTCAAATCTGATTGAAAAAAGCAAGGTTTAGGTTTAAGGAGGTAAATTGCAAGCTGGAGTCAAGATTTAGGGGAAAAAACACACGTAGACAAAATGACGACTTAGAGGCATGTGCTGAATAGAAGAGGACCCCACGTTTTATACAAGGATCCAGCACAGAATAATTCCTGATCCTTCTTGTCACAAATGAACACACTTCCATATAACAATGTGAAAGGTTGAAGGTCAGCTGGACAGAAGTGGGCAGGAGCTTGGGGTCCAAGGCAAACTGGAACATGATAGGCAGAAGATCAGGGACTAAGGCTAGTTAGAGCAGGACAAGTTGTCAAGGGTGACACAGAGACATGGTTCCAGGTTATCCAGGGCACCTCTAAGGGTGACGCAGAGACATGGTTCCAGGTTACACAGGGCAACTCAAAGGGTGACACAGAGAAACCGTTCCAGGTTACACAGGGCAACTCTAAGGGTGACACAGAGACACGGTTCCAGGTTACACAGGGCAACTCAAAGGGTGACACAGAGAAACGGTTCCAGGTTACACAGGGCAACTCAAAGGGTGACACAGAGAAACCGTTCCAGGTTACACAGGGCAACTCTAAGGGTGACACAGAGACACGGTTCCAGGTTACACAGGGCAACTCAAAGGGTGACACAGAGAAACGGTTCCAGGTTACACAGGGCAACTCTAAGGGTGACACAGAGAAACGGTTCCAGGTTACACAGGGCAACTCTAAGGGTGACACAGAGAAACGGTTCCAGGTTACACAGGGCAACTCTAAGGGTGACACAGAGACATGGTTCCAGCTTATCCAGGGCAACTCTAAGGGTGACACAGAGAAACGGTTCCAGGTTACACAGGGCAACTCTAAGGGTGACACAGAGAAACGGTTCCAGGTTACACAGGGCAACTCTAAGGGTGACACAGAGACATGGTTCCAGGTTACACAGGGCAACTCTAAGGGTGACACAGAGACACGGTTCCAGGTTACACAGGGCAACTCTAAGGGTGACACAGGGACATGGTTCCAGGTTACACAGGGCAACTCTAAGGGTGACACAGAGAAACGGTTCCAGGTTACACAGGGCAACTCTAAGGGTGACACAGAGAAACGGTTCCAGGTTACACAGGGCAACTCTAAGGGTGACGCAGAGACATGGTTCCAGGTTATCCAGGGCACCTCTAAGGGTGATGCAGAGACATGGTTCCAGGTTACACAGGGCAACTCAAAGGGTGACACAGAGAAACGGTTCCAGGTTACACAAGGCACCTCTAAGGGTGACACAGAGACATGGTTCCAGCTTATCCAGGGCAACTCTAAGGGTGACACAGAGAAACGGTTCCAGGTTACACAGGGCAACTCTAAGGGTGACACAGAGACATGGTTCCAGCTTATCCAGGGCAACTCTAAGGGTGACACAGAGAAACGGTTCCAGGTTACACAGGGCAACTCTAAGGGTGACACAGAGAAACGGTTCCAGGTTACACAGGGCAACTCAAAGGGTGACACAGAGAAACGGTTCCAGGTTACACAGGGCAACTCTAAGGGTGACACAGAGAAACGGTTCCAGGTTACACAGGGCAACTCAAAGGGTGACACAGAGAAACGGTTCCAGGTTACACGGGGCAACTCTAAGGGTGACACAGAGACATGGTTCCAGGTTACACAGGGCAACTCTAAGGGTGACACAGAGACATGGTTCCAGATTACACAGGGCAACTCAAAGGGTGACACAGAGAAACGGTTCCAGGTTACACGGGGCAACTCTAAGGGTGACACAGAGACATGGTTCCAGGTTACACGGGGCAACTCTAAGGGTGACGCAGAGACATGGTTCCAGGTTATCCAGGGCACCTCTAAGGGTGATGCAGAGACATGGTTCCAGGTTACACAGGGCAACTCAAAGGGTGACACAGAGAAACGGTTCCAGGTTACACAGGGCAACTCTAAGGCTGACACAGGGACAAGGTTCCAGCTTATTCAGGGCACCTCTAAGGGTGACGCAGAGACAGACATGGTTCCAGGTTATCCAGGGCACCTCTAAGGGTGACACAGAGACATGGTTCCAGGTTATCCAGGGCACCTCTAAGGGTGACGCAGAGACATGGTTCCAGGTTACACAGGGCAACTCAAAGGGTGACACAGAGAAACCGTTCCAGGTTACACAGGGCAACTCTAAGGGTGACACAGAGACACGGTTCCAGGTTACACAGGGCAACTCAAAGGGTGACACAGAGAAACGGTTCCAGGTTACACAGGGCAACTCAAAGGGTGACACAGAGAAACCGTTCCAGGTTACACAGGGCAACTCTAAGGGTGACACAGAGACACGGTTCCAGGTTACACAGGGCAACTCAAAGGGTGACACAGAGAAACGGTTCCAGGTTACACAGGGCAACTCTAAGGGTGACACAGAGACATGGTTCCAGATTACACAGGGCAACTCTAAGGGTGACACAGGGACATGGTTCCAGGTTACACAGGGCAACTCAAAGGGTGACACAGAGAAACCGTTCCAGGTTACACAGGGCAACTCTAAGGGTGATGCAGAGACATGGTTCCAGGTTACACAGGGCAACTCAAAGGGTGACACAGAGAAACGGTTCCAGGTTACACAGGGCAACTCTAAGGGTGACACAGAGACATGGTTCCAGCTTATCCAGGGCAACTCTAAGGGTGACACAGAGAAACGGTTCCAGGTTACACAGGGCAACTCTAAGGGTGACACAGAGAAACGGTTCCAGGTTACACAGGGCAACTCAAAGGGTGACACAGAGAAACGGTTCCAGGTTACACAGGGCAACTCAAAGGGTGACACAGAGAAACGGTTCCAGGTTACACGGGGCAACTCTAAGGGTGACACAGAGACATGGTTCCAGGTTACACGGGGCAACTCTAAGGGTGACGCAGAGACATGGTTCCAGGTTATCCAGGGCACCTCTAAGGGTGATGCAGAGACATGGTTCCAGGTTACACAGGGCAACTCAAAGGGTGACACAGAGAAACGGTTCCAGGTTACACAGGGCAACTCTAAGGCTGACACAGGGACAAGGTTCCAGCTTATTCAGGGCACCTCTAAGGGTGACGCAGAGACAGACATGGTTCCAGGTTATCCAGGGCACCTCTAAGGGTGACACAGAGACATGGTTCCAGGTTATCCAGGGCACCTCTAAGGGTGACGCAGAGACATGGTTCCAGGTTACACAGGGCAACTCAAAGGGTGACACAGAGAAACCGTTCCAGGTTACACAGGGCAACTCTAAGGGTGACACAGAGACACGGTTCCAGGTTACACAGGGCAACTCAAAGGGTGACACAGAGAAACGGTTCCAGGTTACACAGGGCAACTCAAAGGGTGACACAGAGAAACCGTTCCAGGTTACACAGGGGCAACTCTAAGGGTGACACAGAGACACGGTTCCAGGTTACACAGGGCAACTCAAAGGGTGACACAGAGAAACGGTTCCAGGTTACACAGGGCAACTCTAAGGGTGACACAGAGACATGGTTCCAGATTACACAGGGCAACTCTAAGGGTGACACAGGGACATGGTTCCAGGTTACACAGGGCAACTCAAAGGGTGACACAGAGAAACCGTTCCAGGTTACACAGGGCAACTCTAAGGGTGATGCAGAGACATGGTTCCAGGTTACACAGGGCAACTCAAAGGGTGACACAGAGAAACGGTTCCAGGTTACACAGGGCAACTCTAAGGGTGACACAGAGACATGGTTCCAGCTTATCCAGGGCAACTCTAAGGGTGACACAGAGAAACGGTTCCAGGTTACACAGGGCAACTCTAAGGGTGACACAGAGAAACGGTTCCAGGTTACACAGGGCAACTCAAAGGGTGACACAGAGAAACGGTTCCAGGTTACACAGGGCAACTCTAAGGGTGACACAGAGAAACGGTTCCAGGTTACACGGGGCAACTCTAAGGGTGACACAGAGACATGGTTCCAGGTTACACAGGGCAACTCTAAGGGTGACACAGAGACATGGTTCCAGATTACACAGGGCAACTCTAAGGGTGACACAGAGACATGGTTCCAGGTTACACAGGGCAACTCAAAGGGTGACACAGAGAAACGGTTCCAGGTTACACAGGGCAACTCTAAGGGTGACACAGGGACAAGGTTCCAGCTTATCCAGGGCACCTCTAAGGGTGACGCAGAGACAGAGACATGGTTCCAGGTTACACAGGGCAACTCTAAGGGTGACGCAGAGACATGGTTCCAGGTTATCCAGGGCACCTCTAAGGGTGATGCAGAGACATGGTTCCAGGTTACACAGGGCAACTCAAAGGGTGACACAGAGAAACGGTTCCAGGTTACACAGGGCAACTCTAAGGGTGACACAGGGACAAGGTTCCAGCTTATCCAGGGCACCTCTAAGGGTGACGCAGAGACAGACATGGTTCCAGGTTACACAGGGCAACTCAAAGGGTGACACAGAGAAACGGTTCTAGGTTACACAGGGCAACTCTAAGGGTGACACAGGGACAAGGTTCCAGGTAACACAGGGCAACTCTAAGGGTGACACAGAGACACGGTTCCAAGTTACACAGGGCAACTCTAAGGGTGACACAGAGACAGGGTTCCACGTTACACAGGGCAACTCTAAGGGTGACACAGAGACACGGTTCCAGGTTACACAGGGCAACTCAAAGGGTGACACAGAGACATGGTTCCAGGTTACACAGGGCAACTCAAAGGGTGACACAGAGAAACGGTTCCAGGTTACACAGGGCAACTCTAAGGGTGACACAGAGACACGGTTCCAGGTTACACAGGGCAATTCTAAGGGTGATACAGGGAAATGGATCCAGGTGACACAGGGACATGGTTACAAATAACACAGGGACCGGCTTTCAGACGACAAAGGGACATGGTTCAGGTTACATATGGATACAGTTCCAGGTTAGATATCAACATGGTTCCATGTTACACAGCGACACGATTCCAGGTTACACAGGGGCACTGTTCCAGGTTACACAGGGGCACTGTTCCAGGTTATACAGGGACATGGTTCCAGGTTATACAGGGACACGGTTCCAGGTTACACAGGGGCACTGTTCCAGGTTACAGAGGGGCACTGTTCCAGGTTACACAGGGTCACTGTTCCAGGTTACACAGGGTCACTGTTCCAGGTTACACAGGGTCACTGTTCCAGGTTACAGAGGGGCACTGTTCCAGGTTACACAGGGTCACTGTTCCAGGTTACAGAGGGGCACTGTTCCAGGTTACACAGGGTCACTGTTCCAGGTTACACAGGGGCACTGTTCCAGGTTACAGAGGGGCACTGTTCCAGGTTACAGAGGGGCACTGTTCCAGGTTACACAGGGTCACTGTTCCAGGTTACACAGGGTCACTGTTCCAGGTTACACAGGGTCACTGTTCCAGGTTACACAGGGACACGATTCCAGGTTACACAGGGGCACTGTTCCAGGTTATACAGGGACATGGTTCCAGGTTATACATGGATACAGTTCCAAATTATATAGGGACAAGAACATTTTCAGAGAAATTTGAATATCTGGAAAAGGTATTGAAAATTGCATTAGAACAAAAACCGGGACACTCTCCAGATTACACCACGACACATTTCTAGGTTAGACAGCGACACTCTTCAGGTGACACAGGAACACGTTTCTAGGTTAGACAGTGACACTCTTCAGGTGACACAGGAACACGTTTCTAGGTTAGACAGCGACACTCTTCAGGTGACACAGGAACACGTTTCTAGGTTAGACAGCGACACTCTTCAGGTGACACAGAAACACATTTCTAGGTTAGACAGCGACACTCTTCAGGTGACACAGGGACACGTTTCTAGGTTAGACAGCGACACTCTTCAGGTGACACAGGAACACGTTTCTAGGTTAGACAGCGACACTCTTCAGGTGACACAGGAACACGTTTCTAGGTTAGACAGCTACACTCTTCAGGTGACACAGGGACACAGTTCTAGGTTAGACAGCTGCACTCTCCAGATTACACCGCGACACATTTCTAGGTTAGACAGCGACACTTCAGGTGACACAGGGACACGTTTCTAGGTCAGACAGCGACACTCTCCAGATTACACCGCGACACATTTCTAGGTTAGACAGCGACACTCTTCAGGTGACACAGGGACACAGTTCTAGATTAGACAGCGACACTCTTCAGGTGACACAGGGACACGGTTCTAGGTTAGACAGCGACACTCTTCAGGTGACACAGGGACACGGTTCTAGGTTAGACAGCGACACTCTTCAGGTGACACAGGGACACAGTTCTAGGTTAGACAGCGACACTCTTCAGGTGACACAGGGACACGGTTCTAGGTTAGACAGCGACACTCTTCAGGTGACACAGGGACACGGTTCTAGGTTAGACAGCAACACTCTTCAGGTGACACAGGGACACGGTTCTAGGTTAGACAGCGACACTCTTCAGGTGACACAGGGACACGGTTCTAGGTTAGACAGCGACACTCTTCAGGTGACACAGGGACACTGTTCTAGGTTAGACTTAGACACTCTTCAGGTGACACAGGGACACGGTTCTAGGTTAGACTTAGACACTCTTCAGGTGACACAGGGACACGGTTCTAGGTTAGACTTAGACACTCTTCAGGTGACACAGGGACACGGTTCCATGTAACCCTATGAGTAACCCAGCCTTTCTCTCTCCCCAGGCGTGCATTCCAGGAATATTACCAGGAACACGTGGAGTTCAGCTGCCCCACAGAGGATATTTATCTGGAGTGACCGGGGGAGACTGTATATATAACAGGGGATCCATGGGGGACACACAGGACACAGGGCAGTGACCTGCATGAGCCCTGACCTCTGACCTCCCCAGCCACAAAACATTTAGTAGGAATAAGATTATTTCATGGTACAGACCTGCAGAGCATCTCATGTTAACTCTTCCCTGCTTCAAACCTGCAGAGCATCTCACAAACCTGTTTCCTGCTAGAGGGCTGTAAAGCATCTTACTTTAACCTTTTACCTGCTATAGCCCTGAAGAACATCTACATTAACCCCCTCCTGCTAGACACCTTGTGACCCCTTTGTTAAACATTTTATGCAATTATTCCCATTGATAAAAACTGATTAATCTACAGATCATGTTTGGATCCCCCGCCTCTGGCAGACCACCATTACCCCTAGCTGCCCGCCGCCTCCCCCTCCCTCCTAGTTTCATTGCACTTCTGGCCATCTCTCTGTAGCCTGCTGACCAGCAGTGGCCACCTCCTGCTACTGACTAGCAGGCCACACTCCTGGCCCAGTGACCGTCCAGTAGAGCTGACCTGAAGCTCATACAAGAAGTCCCTGAGTAGGGCAGCAATATGGCGAATTACTCCCACACACAGGGTACTTACTGGGAGGGTGATGGGGTAATTACAAACTGGCTCCTTGAGTTTCACCTGGGAGAATTATAAGGAGCCAGCGGGGTTATAGACAACTGCTGGAAAATATAAGGGGTATTTACAGGGAATCACTGGGAGAGTTATAAGGAGTAACCAATATGGAGTCACCTTGGCACATACAGGGAATCACTGGGAGAGTTATAAGGAGTAACCAATATGGAGTCACCTTGGCACATACAGGGAATCACTGTAAGTTATTTGGAGATAGTTAGAAATAGTAATCCTAATATGGAAGCTATAGGGAGTTAATGGGGCTTTCATTTGGACGAAGCTCACTGGGTCAGGTGGGGTCCGGTTCTGGACATTATGGTGGGCTCATTGGAGTTCTAGTTACAGGGCAGTTTTGGGGTGGAAAGAGTCACTCAGGTAGATTTTGGGAATCACAAAGCAGTTATGGTGGGCCTTACCAGGATTATATGGCACGTGTGTGGCACATTGTATCTAGATGCCATTTCTCATTTTCACCTTTCTGCGTTAAATAAAGTTTGCGCTGCAGCTGCTGTGTCTGAACCAAGGTGCAGAGCGTCATTTATTTATGTGTGGTATGTAGTGTATGTATGGGAAACATATTAGTGTTGTACTGTGTGTGTGTATATATATATATATATATATATATATATATATATATATATATATATATATATATATATATATGTGTATGTATGTGTGTGTGTGTGTATATGTATGTATGTATGTATGTATATATATATACCAGGAAAAATTATATTTCATTTTCAACATAACGAATGGGACATTTTTCAACAATTTAAAGGTAACACCAATTACAGCAGTAAAACCAAATGTAGGAATTAGTTGTAAGATGTATGGGGGGTTATTAAGGGATAATTCCAGTTTAATCTTGCTTATTTATCAATACAAAATAGAGAATATACATTGCTAAATAATAATAGCAAATATCATACAATTAAAATTATAAATCAAAACCTTGGTTGCTTATTATTGATTTATAAACAAATTAAGGACGAAAATGCAGCAACAATATTATACAAGATAGTGGAACAAGAGCAGCTTTATGTGCATGAAATTAATATAAAGTCTTGTAAAGAGGCAACTTGGTTTAAAATAGAAACACAGAGTTGTTATAAACTGAACATACTTAGATTGGACTAATGTGGTAAGTGGGGTTCCTCAGGGTTCAGTAATAGGTAAGTGGGGTTCCTCAGGGTTCAGTATTAGGTAAGTGAGGTTCCTCAGGGATCAGTATTAGGTAAGTGAGGTTCCTCAGGGATCAGTATTAGGTAAGTGGGGTTCCTCAGGGTTCAGTATTAGGTAAGTGGGGTTCCTCAGGGTTCAGTAATAGGTAAGTGGGGTTCCTCAGGGTTCAGTATTAGGTAAGTGAGGTTCCTCAGGGATCAGTATTAGGTAAGTGAGGTTCCTCAGGGATCAGTATTAGGTAAGTGGAGTTCCTCAGGGTTCAGTATTAGGTAAGTGGGGTTCCTCAGGGATCAGTATTAGGTCCTTTCCTTTTTAACATGGGACTGGAAAGTATTGCCTCCATGTCTGCTGATGACACGAAGTTGTGCAAAGTAATTATATCCAATAATGATGTACTTTCCCAGCAGATGGACTCTAGTATAGACTAGAAGAATTGGCAGATGTGATTTATCACAGAGAAATATAAAATTATGAAAAAAACTGTGATTTATATCTTAATGGAGAAAATCTAGGGGTATCATTGATAAAAAGTGTTACAAATGTGTTCTTTATCAATGAATTGAATTTGCTATATAGTTTATCATAATATTAATTATGAGTATAAAAATAATTATTTTATCTCTACAATTCATAATTTATTAAATGAGGCAACACATATATACAATATATTATAAATCTTAATATCAGAAACATCTCTTACATTAGCAGAAAGGCGTTCTATGTGTTGGCTACAAGGACGAGGTTTCCTGTGATGCCGGGTCGGTGTGTGGATAGTCACCAACTCTTCAGGTTATTGGTTGTAAAGAGAGCGCTTCTGCTTCTATCTCGCACTTTGAGGTCCCCCCCTGATACTCACCATCTTTTACCTCACTGGTCAGTTCAGACCACAAGTCCTTGAACAAACGATATTCGTTCTCATGGCTAAATGGGATTTTGCTGGTCTCTCGGTGCAGAGATAATTTGAGACCCAACGATTCCTTGTGTAGCCATTAGATCTTTTGTCAACCGCTAACCAGAGATTTGTCAGTAAGGAAATGCATATATTTAAGGCCTTTTATGTTATCAGAGCCGGTAATTCTGGTGCCAAGTAGACCTTTCATCCCCCATTTTGGCAATGAAGAACACCTGTACCCTTCCATTACCAAAGAAGTCTAAGAAGTGTATATGAGACGTTCATAAGCTCCTGTACCCTGCTATGTGTGCGCATTTCTACCATTTCACTAGGATTGTTTCCATACGTATACCATCGTACAAATTATATATTTACAAGCTATAATGGATTTTGTCCAATAGTATGTTTTATTGTCATAAATGTCTGAGACATCAAATAAAGACATTATTGACAAGCAGGACATGAGTTATTATAATGGCATTACAGCCACAATGTCTCATTAAAGCCAGTCTGGCAGACTACTACAAAGAGCCCTGGAAATCTACGTCTACCTTAGAGAAGATCAGATATTAACCTTTAAACATAAGAAAACAAACAAAAAACCTAAGTAAAGAACAACCTGGAAGTAGTTTTTACCTTTGAATTTCACTTTTCAAATTATTTTTTACCTGTGTCGCTGGAAACCTTCCAATCAAGACCAAAATGTTCGATTCATAGTGCGCCCGAGGCCCAGGGAAACCCCCACACCACATGACCGCCGCCCCACTAAATACAAGTCTAACCGATTTAAATAGTGGAAATGAAGTAGGTAGAAGTAAGCCAATTTGAACGGGTGTTAATGAGACTATGGATAATTTTTTCATAAATCGTAAGGGCGTTTAGATAAACACGAAATAGTCAATTAACTAAAGCCGTTTTTTAGTTATTTGCAAGCTGGGAGAACCCAACAGACCACGATCTATAGATGGAGTAATGGCAGCGTGCGATACTCTAGAGGCTATTTCAGCCACCTTCTGCCACATATTTTGTGCAATCACACAATCCCACCAGGGGTGTAGAAAATATCCAATTTCCCCACAGCCTCAAAATCAGGGGGAAATCAGGAGGTTTAGCCTATGCAATTTGTCTGACGTAAAAAAGACTCTGTGTAACACCTATATTGCGGTTTATAGGTAAATAAAATAAATCGAGCCTCTAGAGATAATTTCCCCCATTTCTGTAAATCCCATAAAACCCCTAAGTCCTGTTACCAACATCTGATAAATCTGGGTTTTTGTTCTACTGGAGCCGTATTTAGAACCTAGTATAGTATCGCTAACTTCCCTAGTAAGTGGAGCTTTGTTGCAGACTCGGGAGAACCACATGGACTGTGGGGCACCCCAGGACATCATGATTATGGTAATACCATGCCTAATTTTGTTATAGTTAGAATATTCATTCGGTGGTAGATCATATTTAATTTTAAATTGGTCTGTAGTAAGTAATTTCTCATCCATTAGCCATGCTTCTAATTTGTCTAGCTTGTTCGCAAGCCACCAAGTTTTAGGTTCCTCATTTAGACTTTCCAAAATATGAGAGGAGGCTAGGGAAGGAGTTAAAGGAGAAACATTATACTGTATATCAGTTGATGCCTGGAGGTAGCCCAAGACCAATTCTCAAAGGATAATTTAATCATGGGATTTAGTATTTTATTTACCGGCGAGGAAGTTTATGGGTCCATAATAGTCTAGTGGTTTCATTTGAAAATTCTCGATAAACACCCATAAGGGTTGGTGTTCCTTAGAGTGGGCCTGGGGAATAAAATAAATCTGAGCAGCCCTAAAGTAATGCTTTAAATTACGGCAAGATAGCCCCCTTGAATATTTACTTATTAATCCTAGGGTGTTTATTTTTCCAGATAAATCTGAAAACCGATTTCTGAAATTTTTCTAACTCATTCCCCCTAAGTGGGATGGGAAGAGATAGAAATAAATATAACATTTTGATGCTGTCAATGCGCCCCATCCATAATAATTGGAACCTATTCCATTTAACCAAATTTGCCATTAGTTCTTTAAATAGGGGTATATAGTTAGCCTTATAAAGGTCTATGAAAATTTGAAATTTTGGTTTGTTTTTTGGCCAAGAAAAGGAGTAAGCATTTTTCAGCAATGTCAATGTCTGGTCAGATACATGGGCACCAATTATTTCAGTCTTCTCCTCATTAACTCAAGGACCTAAAATTCGCCCAAAATATTCAAGAACCTCCAGCAAAGGTGGTAATAAGGTAGAGGGATCCATGATTGTACACAAAATGTCATCTGCGAACAGACAACATTTGAACTGTTGTAAGCCCACCTTAAACCACTGAATCTTTGGAGCGGAGCGTATGGCTTGTGCTAGGGGTTCAATAGCTAGGGAGAACAACAGTGGGGATAAGGGACATCCCTGTCTCGTCCCCCTATGAATTTTTATTTGATCTAGGGTATCACCAGGCAACTTAAGATATGCTACCGGATCTATATAGTATGTTGTAATTAGGTTTATAATGTTCCCTTTAATTGCAAATTTAGACAAGGCAGCATGAAGATAGGGCCATTCAATCGAATCAAATGCCTTCTCTATGTCAAAGACGATAGTGAATAGAAGAGTGTTGGCAATTTTTGCCAAATGGAAAATATTGAGTACTCTCCTGATATTATCGCCTGCTTGGCGAAAAGTGACGAAGACCACCTGATCTTTGTGGATCCGACTAGGCAGGAATTTGGACATCCTAACAGACATTAGCTTAGCCAAATTTTTTACTTTTTCGTTTAACAGAGAAATTGGACGATAATTCTTAGCCTGTAAGGGATCTCTCCCAACTTTAGGAAAAACAATAAGGTTAGCTTGGTTTAACTCTGGAGGCATTTGTTTGCCTTGTTAGATATCATTATATAGTCTTCTCAAGTAGGGGGCCAGAAGATTTGTAAACGTTTTATAATATACACTAGCTACTTGCCCGTCAAAATTTACTGGATTAAAATTGTAATTCTGGCAATGCTGTTTGCCACCCAATGCAAGTCTCTCCCCCCTGACATGATGATATGTTTTTTTTGGGGGGGGTTTGGATGTCATATTTCATATCTATGAAAAAGTACAACAATAATTGAATTAGTAGTCAATGTGTTTATTGTTATAGCATGCATCTTGTATAGTTATATCTGTAAACAACTCATAAACCATAGTTTGTTACAATTGTAAAACATTTTGTTGTATCCAATACATCTTTATTATAAGAATGTGGTTTTCTTACTGCATGTAAACTTTTTGTAAACAATATTTATATTGTAAAATATTTCATGTTATTTAACACATGTGTAAATGTTTATATTGAATCCAGAGGAAGGCAAAAAGAAAACATGTAATTGAAATTTAGCCAATAATCTCAAAGGGGGAAAAATGTATTCATTCCTGACCCCAGATACTGGCAATCAGATTATTCCCTGGATCAATACTGTCTCTGTAATTATACAGTAAAAGGCCAAAACTCTTAAGTGCATACAATAAAACCCATAAGTAAATACAATGTAAGTGATAATTAGTTTAACTGAAACACATCGGAACATGAATCCAAACTTGAAATACATACAATAAAATTTGTAAGTACATACAATGAAAGTACTAACTATATACAATGAAAGCAGTAAGTTATTAGTGGTTCCTCTTAAAAGAGCCCAACAGATGAAAAATGTTGTCTTTGGGATGTAACCACTGTTCTGTTTGTGGAGGGTTATTTTTTAAATAGAGGTTCCACTAAAAAGATTTCAACAGACGTAAAACTTAGACTTTGGAATTAAAGCAGTATTTTGTATCATTAGTATTTTTTACCAGTTTGTGTTTAAATGTCAATTTTTTTTGTTTTTTTAATCGTGAAAGTGGCACGTATCGTTGTTGATGTTGAAATAGTTGTTTCTCTCATAAGAGCACAACAGACTTCAAAGTTTGTCTTTGGGATGTAACCATTGTTTTTTTTGTGTGTATTAATGTTGAATTGTGAGCTTCTTTTTCATTGTTCTTAATTTTTTTTGCGAATTTACAACACCTCATAATAGATGATATTTTTTGTAAATACTCGTTCATTATCTAATAATTCACCCTGACTTTCGTTTTCTTTAATGAAAACTTTAATTTCTTCTTGATTTTTGCATCGGGAAAATGCCACATAGAGTTGTACATGGGCAAATACTGGTTCTTCTAAAAATAGGCCAACAGCGTTAAAAATGTGTCCTTGGGATTTATTAATGGTCATTGCAAATGCCATGATAATGGGAAATTGTCTCCTTTGAAGTATAAAAGGCAAGCTAGTCTCACTTGAAGCCAAATCTATTCTTGGAATGAAAACTGCCTCACCTTTATGAGTCCCATTCAGAATTCCGGCGTGTATGGTCTCTTAAATCATGAACAATTAGTTTGGTCCCATTACAAAGACCTTTTTTTGGGGTTCACATATCTCAGTAACATGACAATTGCTACTTTTTTTGAGTGGCGTTCCAGAGGGAGTTAATGTATTTAGAAATTCAGTGGTAAAATTAGATTCACTATGTTTGTCATCAGCTAGAACAGAATCTGCACTGTGATAATTTATTTGAGTGCCATCAATTAATTTCATGATTTCGTTATTCAGATCCAAAGAATTTTTATTTTTGGATATTAATATCACTTTCTGTGCAAGCTCGTAGGAATGTTCTGTAGTTATTCCATTTGGCAATACAGCTGATATGAGTGAATCTTTGCAAATCATTTCTGCTGGGATTTCGACAGTATCCTCAGGTAACTTGGTTATTTTGTCGTTTTTTCCTTCGCCAGTTTTAATTAGCCAATCATTGAAGTGATTTTGACCTTCAGATCTCATATTTTTTTCTAATCTAAGGTGTGTAAATTCTTTCCATAGTAGACTTGACTTTATACGTGTTTCCACAATGTCTGTGCGATTTCCACGTACAACGTCATGTTTGTCTGAAAAAAGGCAAATCATTACCCATGACTTCACGTAATAAACAATCAATACATCGCAGAGCATGGCACGACATCATAGTGGCCTTTATGATAATTAATTTTGATTTTTCAAACTTATTTGCTTGAAATTATTTCATTCTAATGTCGGACACCGATCAGTACAAAATGGACAATGTTGCATGCCCCGTGATGAATGGATGCATGCTTCGCGTTGTTCGGGTAAATGTTACTGCCTTTGTCCTCATTTTCATCCATTTACGTTTTTCGTCCGCCATTTTTTTCTCACTTAGCTGATTTTCCATTGCTGAATAACGCCAAATATGCCTCAAATAACTTGGAACTTCACTCACCGGCTTCCTGGCTCTCCCTCGGTGCTGTGTGTGAGTGTGTTATTATTTATTTGGAAATATTTGGCGTTTTTTGGCTGTTTTTCGAGTTACGCTCTTGAAACTATTTTGGCAGTTAAATGAGTAAACCGCGTGCCTTGCGATCAGCAGCAAAGTGCTCTGGTTTTTGGCGTTAAACACGGGCATTGACATGAGTGCCTTCCGTGCTCATGTCTAGGCTGTTTTAAAGTCCTGCGATGAGCCTTTAATATCTCTGACAACAATATAAAATGGTGGCAAGAGCAATTTAAGTTTAAATGGGAAACTAACACTATTATTATTAACTTTTATTTATATCGCGCCAACATATTCCGTAGCGCTGTACAGGGGAGAAGAACAAGGGAGAGAGGGGGAGAGAGAGGGAGAGAGAGGGGGAGAGAGAGAGAGGGAGAGAGAGAGAGGGGAGAGAGGGGGAGAGAGGGAGAGAGGGGGGAGAGAGAGGGGGGGAGAACGAGAGAGAGAGAGAGAGGGAGAACAAGAGAGAGAGAGAGAGAACGAGAGAGAGAGAGAGAACGAGAGAGAGAGAGAGAGAGAACGAGAGAGAGAGAGAACGAGAGAGAGAGAGAGAGAACGAGAGAGAGAGAGAAAACGAGAGAGAGAGAGAACGAGAGAGAACGAGAGAGAGAGAGAGAGAGAGAACGAGAGAGAGAGAGGGGGAGAGAGAGGGAGAGAGAGAGAGAGAGAGAGAGAGAAGGAGAGAGAGGGAGAGAGGGGGGAGAGAGAGAGAGGAGAGAGAGAGGGGGGAGAGAGAGAGGGGGAGAGAGAGAGGGGGAGAGAGAGGGGGAGAGAGAGAGGGAGAGAGAGAGAGAGAGAGAGAGAGAGAGGGAGAGAGAGAGGGAGAGAGAGAAGGGGGGAGGAGAGAGAGGGAGAGAGAGGGGGGAGAGAGAGGGGGGGAGAGAGAGGGGGGGAGAGAGGAGGGAGAGAGAGGGGGAGAGAGAGAGGGGGGAGAGAGAGGGAGAGGGGAAGAGAGAGAGGGAGAGAGAGAGGGGGAGAGAGAGGGAGGGAGAGGGGGAGAGAGGGGGAGAGAGAGAGGGGGAGGGAGAGAGGGGGAGAGAGAGGGGGGAGAACGAGAGAGAGAGAGAGAGGGAGAACAAGAGAGAGAGAGAGAGAACTAGAGAGAGAGAGAGAACGAGAGAGAGAGAGAGAGACGAG
>CM050167.1:401692371-401871732 GCA_027410445.1 Discoglossus pictus
GAGAGGCACGAGGGGGGGGGCACCCTGCAGAGAGGGCAGGGGCACCCTGCAGAGAGGGCAGGGGCACCCTGCAGAGAGGGCAGGGGCACCCTGCAGAGAGGGCACGAGGGGGGGGGGCACCCTGCAGAGAGGGCACGAGGGGGGGGGGCACCCTGCAGAGAGGGCACGAGGGGGGGGGGCACCCTGCAGAGAGGGCACGAGGGGGGGGGGCACCCTGCAGAGAGGGCACGAGGGGGGGGGGGCACCCTGCAGAGAGGGCACGAGGGGGGGGGCACCCTGCAGAGAGGGCACGAGGGGGGGGGCACCCTGCAGAGAGGGCACGAGGGGGGGGGGCACCCTGCAGAGAGGGCACGAGGGGGGGGGCACCCTGCAGAGAGGGCACGAGGGGGGGGGCACCCTGCAGAGAGGGCACGAGGGGGGGGGGCACCCTGCAGAGAGGGCACGAGGGGGGGGGCACCCTGCAGAGAGGGCACGAGGGGGGGGGCACCCTGCAGAGAGGGCACGAGGGGGGGGGCACCCTGCAGAGAGGGCACGAGGGGGGGGCACCCAGCAGAGAGGGCAAGAGAAGGGGTGGGGGCACCCAGCAGAGAGGGCACGAGAGGTGGCACCCAGCAGAGAGGGCACGAGAGGTGGCACCCAGCAGAGAGGGCACGAGAGGTGGCACCCAGCAGAGAGGGCAAGAGAAGGGGTGGGGGCACCCAGCAGAGAGGGCACGAGGGGGGGGGGCACCCTGCAGAGAGGGCACGAGGGGGGGCACCCTGCAGAGAGGGCACGAGGGGGGGGCGCACCCAACAGAGAGGGCACGAGGGGGGGGCGCACCCAACAGAGAGGGCACGAGGGGGGGGCGCACCCAGCAGAGAGGGCCCGAGGGGGGGGCGCACCCAGCAGAGAGGGCACGAGAGGGGGGGGCACCCAGCAGAGAGGGCACGAGAGGGGGGGGCACCCAGCAGAGAGGGCACGAGAGGGGGGGGCACCCAGCAGATAGGGCACGAGAGGGGGGGGCTGTCACAACCTACAATGATGATGGAGTATAGAGGATCCTAGTCCTCTTTTCTCCTGTAGGTTTTAGACCTAAGATTGGGCTGACTCTAGACCTCTGGACCTTCCTTGTGGATGCAAGTCCCAGCTTTTGGTAGTGTGCCTGGGAAAAACTTGGCATGGAGTCAGAAACGATCTCCTCTGCCAGCATATGCCCTTGGGTCAATAATACACCTGCACACAAAGTCTTGATGAAAATTATGAACCATGTTTTATTTTAGAACAGCATATTTAACCACATCACACAAGAATGGGGGAAGTGGCTACCGTTAGCCAGCCCCAAATGACGTCTGGCCAATCATGAAGGGGAACTGTGCGTGAACCAATAGTCCCCTCCCAGGTCCGCCCACTAGGCAAGGCCAACTAATTCATTTGGGTTTTGAATGTCCAGGGGAAAGCACCTTGGCTCTCCTGTGCCCATGCTATGAAGGCTGAGAAGCCTTCAGGCCATCCCATTGTTTCTGGGTGCCTGCCTGTCTGCTCTCCAGCTGTGAGCTTCCCATTGTTAGTTCTATGCTGGATACTTAGCTAATGGGATTAACAGGCTTTTGGGAACAAAGGAGGCGTGCCTGTATTCAATGGCTTCCCATCTACAATATAGTAACATACTAATATAATAACATACATTCATATTTCCAAATGCAACACACAATGTTTCACACACATACAACCAACACATCCCACCAGCTCCCTCACATGACACCCATTACAATGAGCCTAAACATGGAAGGGATGGGGATATGCTAAGGGGTAAACTTATAATACTTTATCCCCTAGACCACAAAATAACAATATAACCTTATAACAGTATAACAGGGTGTCTGGGAGCCCCAAACCCCCAGGTATCGTCTCTTGTTAACAGTCTGTGACAGACATCTGTCCAAGTCCCAGATGACTGCCAAGTGAGCCATGACAGGGGCACCCAGCAGAGAGGGCACGAGAGGGGGGGGCACCCAGCAGAGAGGGCACGAGAGGGGGGGGCACCCAGCAGAGAGAGCACGAGAGGGGGGGGCACCCAGCAGAGAGAGCAAGAGAAGCGGTGGGGGCACCCAGCAAAGAGGGCAAGAGGGGGGCAGCCAGCCGAGAGGGCACGAGAACGGGTACACAGCAGAGAGGGCACGAGAACGGGTACACAGCAGAGAGGGTTAGAGTACAAAGGCACATAGCAGAGAGGTAAGAGAGAGTAGTTGCCCATCAGAGATTTTTGGCACTACTAGAAAATGGCAGATAAAATGGCATTAGAGGGGACACCTAGTACAGTGGTGCAACTAATGGAGGAACCAACTAGGGAAAGAGGTCACCCAACAGAGGGGCCAAAATAAATCTATCAGACCGCATAGAGAAGGGAATCGAGGAACTTAGTAGACAGGGACAGAGAAATGGGTTACACATCCAAGTGGGCCAGAGAAGGGTGAGGTACCCAACAGAGAGGGGTAGAAGAGGAGAGCAAGAGAAGGGCGGGGGTCACCCAGCAGAGAGGAGATGAGTACATTGGCACTCCACAGACACAGGTAGAAGGAGGTGTCCATCGGAGAGGGCAAGAGTAGATGGGCACTTTGCAGAGAATGGGGTACTCAGTTGTTTTGTGAATTGTTTTTGATCCATCCCAGGACTGCACCTCTCTAGATGAACATGCGATCGCTGCCGCTCTGTTACCTCTGGTCACTGCGTTCTGCCGGGTAGGTCTCTCTCGCACTCATTCTTTCCCTTATCTGACTCCGTCACCCTCCTCTCCCTTCTCTAATACTGCCTTCCCTTTTTCATACCCCCACTTATCTCTCATAATCCCTGTCCTGTCTCCTTCCTCCATATAGAAGTTGGGTTCTGGTATCACCCAGTTTGCATACAGCTGTGTTCAGGAGCACCTGGTTTGGACCAATATGCAGTTCTGGGAGGCGATATTCTATGGGGACGTTCAGAACCACATCCGGGCCTTGTACCTGAGTCCCGAGGAAACTGTGGCTGATCAAGTAAGATCCAACTCTGTGTGTATTGCGTGATACCTTCAGTAACTGTTGTAGGAAGAGGAATGGGTCAGAGGATGGGGCCACCAGTGCCAGAGAAACCCAGAAGTTTAAGTGTTTGGTTATTTCATTATTTTGTGTGTAGAGATCTAAGTGATTGTACAGCTGTCATTCAGGTATTTGGGCAAATTGGGTTGTGGTGGTGTGTACATGTGGGGGATATGGGGGTCTTGTCCATCTCTGATGTGAAGCTGCAGCTGATATGTAAAAAAATGCTATATTGCTCTCTTGTGTTGCTGGATATATGGGGGGCATTGCTGCTCTTTGCTTATGTATGTGTGGCATGGAGCTGCGGCTGCGGACACGTGGGATGTTATCTTGCCGTGTTGTACATGTATAACACGAAGTGCCGTGTTGTACATGTATAACACGAAGTGCCGTGTTGTACATGTATAACACGAAGTGCCGTGTTGTACATGTATAACACGAAGTGCCGTGTTGTACATGTATAACACGAAGTGCCGTGTTGTACATGTATAACACGAAGTGCCGTGTTGTACATGTATAACACGAAGTGCCGTGTTGTACATGTATAACACGAAGTGCCGTGTTGTACATGTATAACACGAAGTGCCGTGTTGTACATGTATAACACGAAGTGCCGGATATTTGGCGGTGCTGCTCTGGTGTGTGGAGACTGGTTTGCTGGATGTCTGTTATGCGGAGCTACTCTGGTGTGTGGAGACTGGTTTGCTGGATGTCTGTTATGCGGAGCTACTCTGGTGTCTGAGTTATTGTGCTGTGGTTGTTCAGTCTGTGCGAGGGAGCTTTGTGTGTGTGTGTGGCCGTGTGTGTGGCTGGCTGGCTGGCTGTGTGTGTGTGTGGCTGGCTGGCTGTCTTGTCTGTCTGTCTGCGTGCGTGCGTGCGGCTGTCTTGCATGTCTGTCTGCGTGCGTGCGTGCGGCTGTCTTGCATGTCTGTCTGCGTGCGTGCGGCTGTCTTGCATGTCTGTCTGCGTGCGTGCGGCTGTCTTGCATGTCTGTCTGCGTGCGTGCGGCTGTCTTGCATGTCTGTCTGCGTGCGTGCGGCTGTCTTGCATGTCTGTCTGCGTGCGTGCGGCTGTCTTGCATGTCTGTCTGCGTGCGTGCGGCTGTCTTGCATGTCTGTCTGCGTGCGTGCGGCTGTCTTGCATGTCTGTCTGCGTGCGTGCGGCTGTCTTGCATGTCTGTCTGCGTGCGTGCGGCTGTCTTGCATGTCTGTCTGCCTGCGTGCGGCTGTCTTGTCTGTCTGTCTGCGTGCGTGCGGCTGTCTTGTCTGTCTGTCTGCGTGCGTGCGGCTGTCTGTCTGCGTGCGTGCGGCTGTCTTGTCTGCATGTCTGCGTGCGTGCGTGCGTGCGGCTGTCTTGTCTGCATGTCTGCGTGCGTGCGTGCGTGCGGCTGTCTTGTCTGCATGTCTGCGTGCGTGCGTGCGTGCGGCTGTCTTGTCTGCGTGCGTGCGGCTGTCTTGTCTGCATGTCTGCGTGCGTGCGTGCGGCTGTCTTGTCTGCATGTCTGCGTGCGTGCGTGCGGCTGTCTTGTCTGCATGTCTGCGTGCGTGCGTGCGTGCGGCTGTCTTGTCTGCATGTCTGCGTGCGTGCGTGCGTGCGGCTGTCTTGTCTGCGTGCGTGCGTGCGGCTGTCTTGTCTGCATGTCTGCGTGCGTGCGTGCGGCTGTCTTGTCTGCATGTCTGCGTGCGTGCGTGCGGCTGTCTTGTCTGCATGTCTGCGTGCGTGCGTGCGGCTGTCTTGTCTGCGTGCGTGCGTGCGGCTGTCTTGTCTGCATGTCTGCGTGCGTGCGTGCGTGCGGCTGTCTTGTCTGCATGTCTGCGTGCGTGCGGCTGTCTTGTCTGCATGTCTGCGTGCGTGCGGCTGTCTTGTCTGCATGTCTGCGTGCGTGCGTGCGGCTGTCTTGTCTGCATGTCTGCGTGCGTGCGTGCGTGCGGCTGTCTTGTCTGCATGTCTGCGTGCGTGCGGCTGTCTTGTCTGCATGTTTGCGTGCGTGCATGTGGCTGGCTGTCTGTGTGTCTGCCAGATATAGTGGAAGCCATGCTGATCTCGTTTGTATGGTGAGGACAGGCTCACAGTATAAGACATAAATCTTTGCAGGAAACTGATGAGGAGCAGGAGGAGCGCTCCGCCCTTGAGCTGGCAGCAGAGCAATGTAGACTGTGGCCGACACTGACTCGGGAGAAGCAACTGGAACTGATCCAGAAGGAGGAAAGCACGGTCTTCAGCCAGGCCATTCACTACGCCAACCGCATGAGCTACCTGCTCTTACCATTAGACACCTCTAAGAACCGCCTTTTACGTGGAGGGGCGGGCCTGGTGGATACGGAGAGTGTGACGAACAGCTTTATCACCAATAGGTGAGCGCCATACCATCACACGGACATCACTCTGCCCGTCTCCTGCTTACACCACTTGCTTTCACTGCTTGATCCACCTCCCTCTTTCTGACCAGTGTGATGGAGATTTTTTTGTACTGGGTCACTGTTTCATTCCCATGCCATCCTCCCTGTCTCACCCGTATAATACCCCCGCTCCTCTCCTGCTGACCCTCCCAGCCTTTGTTTTATATTGCGACATGTCTCTGTATCTCAGTATGGCCGGCAGCATGGCTGAAAGCGCAGACACAGAGAGTGGCTTTGAGGATTCGGAGAGCTCCGACGCGGCTCACTGCGTGGTCAGATTCATTACTCGCTTTGTGGATAAAGTCTGTACAGAGAGTGGGGTCACATCTGAGCACTTGAAGGGACTGCACACCATGATCCCAGGTACAACACTACAACTACTGACCACCCAACCTGGCATGGGGTAGGGTGATAATACCATAAAGGGTTAGAATGGGTTGGGGTTCTTCCCCTGCAGCTTAAAGGATCTGTAGCTGGGTTATTGGACTGCGTCCCCATTGTTTGATTGGTCAGTAGACGTGGGGGGTTTCATATTGGATAGTGCGAGAATATAATATCAATGTCTTTTGTCATGCAGATATTGTTCAGATGCATATAGAAACCCTGGATGCCGTTCACAGAGAAAGCAAGAGGCTGCCTCCTATCCAGAAGGTAAATACATGACTTATCTTTGCCCCTGATCTTAAAAATACCCTTTAAGATAGTTATTTTGTGTACGTGTGCAACCTCTGTATATCTCCGTGGGAGGATGCTGCCCTCGTTTGCTAGATGATATATCTGCTTCTTTTACAGCCAAAGCTCCTACGGCCTTCACTGATAGTGGGTGAAGATTTAGTGATGGAAGGACTCCGTGTCTACCTGCTACCAGATGGGCGAGAAGACGCATCAGGGGGCTTCCTAGGTGGTCCCCCCCTGCTACCTGCAGAGGGTGCTCTATTCCTCACCACCTACCGCTGCATCTTCAAGGGTACTCCTGTGGATCCATTAGGTGAGAGCTGACCACAGGACAAGGAACATTCTGAACGAGAATAAGAGTAATTGCACCTCACTTAGTGACCAAACTTCATAATCCATTACAATAGGTTCTGGGGGTATATTCACAATATTAAAATAAGGCAGAAAATTTAGTTGCAAAAAAGAGTAAGACTAACCCTAAAATATATATATTTTTAAATCTTAATGGGAAGAAGGCGAGGAAGGAAGCTATAGGAACATTACAATGTGACACAGTCTGTTAATTAGTGACCAGGAAAAGGCAGATGAGCTAAATAGGTTCTTTTCTTCGGTATACACAAGGGAGGTACCAGTGGTTGGGACACTGCAACATAATGGGGCTACAATACCTGTGCCAAATAATTGGTTAACGCAGGAAGTAATCCAAAAGAGTTTGGAAAAAATAAATGTTAATAAAGCCCCGGGTCCTGATGGAATACATCCAAGGGTACTGAGGAAACTGGGGTCTGTAATAGCCAAACCATTATATCTAATCTTTCAAGATTCACTCAACACAGGGTCTCTACCGGATGACTGGAGAAAAGCTGATGTGATACCTATATTTAAAGAAGCAAGAGCAAATCCGGGGAATTATAGACCAGTGAGCCTCACTTCTGTAGTGGGGAAGCTTTTAGAAGGGTTAATGTCAAGATCTACTTCTTCTCAGTCGGCTTGATAAAGCTGTTATTTCCAAACCTACCCAGCAGATCTACCAGATTCTTTTGATCTCTTCACTAAGACAGCTGATGTCTCTTAAATTAGATGTAGTCTTTAAGAATATGAATGCAGGCTCAGCATTATAAGAAATCAGAAACTGTTTTTATTTCTGTGGACAAGGGCTCATCTATAAGGCATCATAACAGCAACTTCATTCATACAGTCATTGCGGTTATCTTCTTACCTCCCTTTTTAGATAGGAGCAGATCTGTCTTCAATATATGTCTCCTTTCCTTGGCTTAGGAACATATATATATATACTATAAGACATTCAACCCAGCATTATCTCAACGGCCCTCAGAGACACCAATACATCTCTCTCTCTGTCAGAAAAAACTCAACTGCCAACTGCTCTCTCCCCTCTCTGACAGTTACCACCGACCACACAACATTCTAAACCATTTAACTCCTTACACACTGGACACAATTAATCATATAGTCATCAACATAACATAACATAGCATAACATTTTACATATTAATTAACATGACATAACACATATAGGATAATCAAATTAACATAAAAGCATATTAAACAACTAAAGTTTTACTGACCCCAAAGGGGGTTCAGGGGAATCATGACAGTTAATAAGGTATAATATACAAGAATATGTCTATGTGGAACAGGATTATTAGTAGGAGCCAACATGGATTTATGAGGGATACAGTGCGGGAAAAACGTATTTGATCCCCTGCTGATTTTGAATGTTTGTCCACTGACAAAGAAATGATCCGTCTATAATTTTAATGGTCTTGTATTTTAACAGTGAGAGACAGAATAAAAAAACAAGAAAAACCCATGTCAAAAAAGTTATAAATTGACTTGCAGGTCAATGAGTGAAATAAGTATTTGATCCCTTGTTGGCAATCAGACGTAAGACGTTTCTTGTAGTTGGTCACCATGTTTGCACACATCTCAGGAGGGATTTTGTCCCACTCCTCTTTACAGATCCTCTCCAAGTCATTAAGGTTTCAAGGCTGATGTTTGGCAACTCGAACCTTCAGCTCCCGCCACAGATTCTCTATGGGATTAATGATTGGAGACTGGTGCTTCTTCTTGAGCCACTCCTTTGTTGCCTTGACTGTTTGTTTTGGGTCATTGTCATACTGGAGTACCCATCCATGACCCATTTTCAATGCCCTGGGAGGGAAGGAGGTTTTCACCCATGATTTGACAGTACATGTCCATCGTCCCTTTGATGCTGTGCAGTTGTCCTGTCCCCTTATCGGAAATACACCCCCAAAGCATAATGTTTCCACCTCCATGTTTGACAGTGGAGATGGTGTTCTTGGGGTCATATGCAGCATTCCTCCTCCTCCAAACATGGTGAGTTGAGTTGATTCGAAAGAGTTTGATTTTGGTCTTATCTGACCAAAACACTTTTACCCAGTTCTCCTCTGAATCATTCAGATGTTCATTGGCAAACTTCAGACGGGCCTGTACATGTGCCTTCTTGAGCAAAGCGACCTTGCAGGCGCTGCAGGATTTCAATTTTTTATGGTGTAGTGTGTTACCAATTGTTTTCTTGGTGACTATGGTCCCAGCTGCCTTGAGATCATTAACAAGATCCTCCTGTGTAGTTCTGGGCTGATTCCTCACATTCTCTTCCTATGTTCCTATACATCCTCATATAATCTTGTCCCTGACATCCTTGGACAGCTCTTTGGTCTTGGCCATGATGGAGAGTTGGAATCTGATTGATAGCTTCTGTGGACAGGTGTATTTTATACAGGTAATGAGCTTTTAGAGAGTGCTCCTAATCTCCGCTCGTCACCTGTATAAAAGACACCTGGGAGCCAGAAATCTTGCTGATTAACAGGTGATCAAATACTTATTTCACTCATTGACCTGCAAATTGATTTATAACTTTTTTTACGTGTTTTATCTTTTTTTTTTTTTCTTCTGTTCAAATACACTTACCATTAAATTATAGACTGATCATCACCAAATACTTTTTTCACCTCACTGTAGGTCATGTCAAACAAATCTAATTAGTTTCTAATTTCCCTAGGTTAAATACTTTAACCTACTCAATGGATTTAGTCTTTTTAGATTTTGTAAAGGCTTTTGATACAGTGCCACATGGGAGACTATTGTGCAAACTAAGGGATACAGGAATTGCAGTAAATATCTGCTCATGGATTGAGAGCTAAAAGATAGGAAGCAAAGGATTGTGGTAAATGGAACATTCTCAGATTGGACTAATGTGGTAAGTGGGGTTCCTCAAGGCTCAGTATTAGGTCCTCTACTTTTTAACATATTAATGACTTAGAAGCGGGATTGGAAAGTAGTGTCTCCATTTTTGCTGATGACACGAAGTTGTGCAAGGTAATTAAATCAGATAGTGATGTGCTTTCCCTCCAAGGGGATTTACATAAAATTGAGGAATGGGCATCTAAATGGCAGATGAGATTTAATACAAATAAATGTAAAGTTATGCATCTGGGAAGGAAAAATAGCCATGCAATTTATAATCTAATGGAGCAAATCTAGGGGTATCAGATATTGAAAGGGATTTGGGAGCTTGTGGACAACCACCTAGGTAACAGTGCTCAAAGCCAAGCAGCAGCTGTAAAGGCAAGTAAAATATTAGCATGTATTAAGAAGGGTATAGAAGCCAGGGAAGCAAATATAATTCTGCCACTATACAAATCTCTACTACGCCCTCATTTGGAATATGGAGGACAATTTTGGGCACCACTTCATAAAAAGGTAAAGAGAAAGGCAAAAAAGATCATAAGGGGAATGGAGAGGCTAAGTTATGAAGAAAGACTAACCACATTACTCTTATTTTCTCTAGCAAAAAGGCCCCTAAGAGGAGATATGATTACCTTATATAAATACATCCAGGGTCAGTATAAAGATTTGTCGGGGGAGCTTTTTGTGCCAAGAGGTTTTCAACTGACAAGAGGACATCCTTTGAGATTAGAAGTAAAAAGATTCCACCTTAAAGGAAGAAAAGGGCTCTTCACAGTAAGGGTGGTTAATCTGTGGAATTCTCTACCAAAGAAGGTGGTGACAGCAGATTTTATAGATAACTTTAAAAAGGAACTGGATTTATTTTTTATTATAGAAGGGGCATTTAGGTTTATCCCCCCTCCCCCCAAAGCAAGGGATTTTGTCCAAGGAGATTAGTCGAAATTCAGCCCTTTATCTTCTTCCCAAGCTACCGTACCCTTTTCATTTTACAAAAACTAAATTATCATATAGCACCTTGCTAAATTGAGATATTATTTTGGAGTCATCACCTTGAATCACAAGGGTCCCAAGGTTTGACATTTTGTCCTCATTGATTATTTTAAATCTCCAGTGAAGCAAAAGCTTTTTTAACGATTCATAATCTAGCAAAGTCAACTTACTCAGACTAAATTTGTTCCGTAACGTGGCCAAGTCCAACAGATTTCCCCTGAATATAGATCTCCTATGAAATTAATACCTTATTTTTCCCTTATTTTTCCATTGAGCCAGGATAGACTGATTTGCTTTAGTTCTAATAATTTCTATGGGTGAGGCCAAAGAAGGAAGACGTATTGGCTGTTGTTTAAGTCTGATCTTGTACCAAAATGTCAACATGGCTCTCAACCCTCCTGGTAACATTTTAAGAGGTATTACATCAATATTTGTAAACCACAGAACTGTTTGGATTGGTAAATCTCCCATAAAGTTTTCTTCTATTTTTTTCCAAATAGCTTTGTTATGTAAAAAATTTAAAATGATCAGATTTGCAATTTACAATGTTATCATAGATATCTTTTATTAGAGGCGTACCTACCCCGCCCTTTTCACATTTTCTGCTAGATATACTCTTCTTAATTCTTGCTTTTTTGCCCATATAAATGAACGTATCAATCAAGGATTTAATTAGCTTTAGGGTGGTATTAGGTACCATTTCAGGGATACATCTGAACAAATAACATAGTTTTGGGATAATACACATATTTATGACAGCTATCCTGGCCGACCAGGAAAGATTTAATAATTTCCTTTCATTAGTTATTATCTTAATTTGTTTTAGCAAAATTGTTAAAATTTTCTTTAATCAAATTCTTTGTTTGAAAGGAAAATTTTATTCCTAGATGTTACATACATTTTTAATTCCAATTATACATATATTGTTTCTCTAAATTCAGTTTAGATTCTATATTTATTCTTCTATGTACTATATCTGTTTTTAAGAAATTAATTTTAAAAATATGAAAATCTTCCAAATTCATACAGTTTGGTGCAAACTAGCACAAGAGCTCATAGGGTTAGTCAAAGTCAACAGGATGTTGTCTGTGAAAAGCATGATCCTATACGTTTCCTCCCCTATTTCCACTCCCTTAATCTCCTCATTATCTCTTATAGTAGCAGCAAGTGGCTCCATCTAGGTAACAGTGCTCAATGCCAAGCAGCAGCTGCAAAGGCAAATAAATAGGAGGGGTGATAAAGGGCAACCTTGGCGGGGGCCATTACTGATGTTAAACTTCTGAGATTTAAAACCTGGCCCTGTTATAAGAGCTGTTGGATTAGTATAGAGGGATTTAATTGCCTTTTCGGCATCGAGGGACAGGATCAGTGTGGGTAGATCTTTCCTTTTCACAAACGACATTATGTTTACTAGACGGCTTGTGTTTTCTGATGCTTGTCGTCCTTTCACAAAACCTGATTGGTCCAAGTGGATTAACTTAGGTATCATACAATGTAATCTATTTGCCAATATCTTGGAATGTATTTTTATGTCTATTAATCAAGGAAATTGGACAATAACTAGTGCAAAGATCTGGATTTTTGCCTTGTGTTAGGATGATTATTATTTTAGCTTCAGACCATTCTAACCTTAATTTACCTGTTTTTTTTTTTTTATCTCATTGTATATAATATGTAAATGTTCACATATTTGATAGTATAATTGGTCATATCCATCTAGTCCTGGAGCTTAATTTTTTTCCCCATTTTTTTTTTATGCATTTCGGTTTAATGATGATATATATTTTTTTTCCACAATAACTATTAAAAGATCAGATTTAATACACAAATACCCAGGTCAAGAGTCTTTTTCTACCTAAGTGTAGTTGTTGCTGTGTGTTTGGCGTTGTGCACAACTCCTTAGTGTCATGTACGTGTTCAGCGTCATCCGTATGTGGTACTCATGTCTGTTGTCTTGGCGTCCACAGTGGCTGAGCAGTCCTTGGTCCGATCTTTCCCTATCGCCTCCCTGACCAAAGAGAAGAAGATCAGCGTCACAGCCCAGCTAGATCAGTATGTTCAGGAGGGACTGCAGCTGCGCTCCTGCACCTTTCAGGTGAGAAGCAAACAAATACAGGGAAGCCGAAGTGCTACCTTGGACGTAGACAAGGACATAGACAAGTAGGTTCAGGCCCAGATCTATAGTGGGAAAGAGTAAGGAAGTCAGGATAACTTACCCCTAGGAGATATCCACAGGTGCTGAAATGAGAGCTGAGGATGGCACAGAGAGGGGAGGACAAGATAGCACTGAGAAGCAGGGCGTAGAGTCAGAATGTGAAGAGAACAAGTGCAAGATTAGAGAAAGGCCAAGAAACCAACGAAGGCGCAGCAGTACCCTGTATGACACAGAGCCAACTGAGCTTAGGTGCCACCAGGAGGCGCTTAAGAAAGAGGTGGGGCTAGAGAAGGACTCCTCGTGTATGAAGCAGCGGAGGCCCCACCCACGGAAGTGTTGGGAGAGCGAGGGACCCGAGCACAAATTATATATATATATATTAAATTATACATTATAAAACCATATTATAAATTATTGTTGTGGTGAACTACCTACTCATAAGATCCACAACAGAGGCTGAGATCCCGCTCCATGCTGATGATAGCCAGGAAGCTTGAAACAGCTGTACATGGATAGGATACACAGCTTGTGTTTAATTTAACCTTGGCTTTGCATTAGCTGTGTAATACAGCATGCATAAGCTTAAAGGAAGCCATGTTTGATAATGGCTATGGATTGAAGTGCAAGGCATTTGTGGGCACATTTGCAAGTCCCAGAATGCAGTGTAATAACTGTTTTTCTCGGAATTCGGAGCTGGAAGCAGGTTTTTTAACTTGTTTTAGACGGTCAAATGTGACACAGATGTACTATTTATTTACTATATAATTCTACATACACCACACACACTTTGGTTAAAAGCAAACTGTAGAGTGCGTTCAGGGGAGGACCCCTCACTCCAATAATGTATAAAGGGGTGAGGGGTCTTGCAGGGCTTATACCCAAAGCATTAAGTCGCTACATGCTAAGGAAGCCAAGTCTTGAAACAAAAGGGATCCTGGTACAGCTGGCTGAAGAAGTTATCTTGTAATCTGCAACAGCCGTAGGGTAGATAACCGAAGACAAGAAAAGAGTAGAGGGAGCTTATTGCTGAGGAAGTAACGCAGGTTAAAGGCTGAAACTGTGCCATGGGCGTGCAACTACAAGATGAGGCGCCGTAATGGTGCAGGAGTGGTCAGGTAAGCACAGTGTAAATGAATGTTCTAAGCTGGTACGGCCGATGGACTGGTGTGTCTATAATAAGAAACTAATCTGGGGGGAATAGGGAGGGCGTAGAGGGAGGTAGTCGCTTGGAGGTTTTCAGGAGTATCCGGGACAGAGAATATGGTAATATTGGTGTCTCTGGTCACAGCTCCTTCGGGTGGCATTTGATGAGGAGGTCCCATCTGAAGTCGTGGAGATATTCCGCAAACACCTGCACAAACTGCGCTACCCCCAGGACGTCCTCGGGGCCTTCCCCTTCAGTGCCGGCCTTACACTCCCCCACAGTGCACAACCCAGGACTAAGGATAAGAATCCCTCCCTCAAGTGAGTAGTCCTGAGGGCACTGGGTGCTACCTAATTGCAGTGATACTGTCCGTCCCGTCCCCGTCTGTCCGTCCCCGTCTGTCCGTCCCGTTCCCCCCCCCCCCCCCAGGTCCCCCCCTTTGAATCTCATTAAACCTTCCAACACCGCTCTCTCTCTTATCTGGAGCCTGCATTTGCATAGTGATTGTCTCATGAGATCTCCTGTATAAGTATGTGGTGATACCCTCCTCCATCTGGTCCTCTCCTGTGTGTGACCCCCTTCTCTCTCTATAGCCCCCTCCATGTCAGTGATGTGTTCCAGAGCCGCCTGGCTGTGGGCTTTTCTCTCGGCCGCTTCCACTCAGACACGTAAGACCCTTAGCTTGGTCGTGGTCTAGTGGTGACAAGGAATTTTTATTTGGTGTGCGACTCTCTCTCTCTCTCTGACTTCTTCCTTCCCTGTCCCATAATCTGTATAACATTCTCTGGTCTCCAGCATTTATCACATGACGCAGGACACAGTATCCAGGCGCCGCCGCTGTCCCACAGGCCACCAAGGCGCCGCCGCTGTCCCACAGGCCGCCAAGGCGCCGCCGCTGTCCCCCAGGCCCCCAAGGCGCCGCCGCTGTCCCCCAGGCCCCCCCCCCACACACACACACACACAGGCGCCGCCTCTGTCCTACAGCCTGCCCCCCCACACACACACAGGCGCCGCCTCTGTCCCACAGCCCCACACACAGGCGCCGCCTCTGTCCCACAACCCCTAAGTTGCCCTGCCTTGTTAACAGTGACGCTCAATATCTAGCATCTAACAAAGCACCACACTATTGACTCCTACTTGTGCTCAGTTGTATATGTGTTGCGCTTATTTAAAGGATAAGGATCAATAATATCTAGGCTTTTCTAGATTATAGAGTAGAGATGCTCATCTGAGAACAAAAAATACCTCAGTGGGTTTTTTCTATAGGTCTGGTTACTTACTCAGAGAGCAGCCACTTTAGCTCTATTGTGCCCTTCACAGGGAGAAATATCCTGTAGTATATACAAAAGAGTGATCCAGCCCCGAAATACCAGGCAATTCTCCCTGAACAGGAGAAAGAGAGCAAACCCCAGGCGTGTTTCAGCGTTTGTGGGCCTCTTAATAGGGGAACCAGATGTGCACTCCTTGCTCACTGTGCCTTAGGGAGTACAGCTGCACCTCACTGACGAGCCCCATAGAGGTCGAAACGCGTCTGTGGTTTGCGGTTTCTCCTGTTCAGGAGAATTTTCTAGAGAATGACAAGCTAATGATTATTACTTGTCCACCACTTTCTGCTCTGACATTTCTCTCTGATTCTTTACCCTAATTCTTCTGCATCCTGTTGGCTTTCTTCTGTTACTGCTTGGGGTGTGCTTAGTTCTCCCTGTGCTGTGGGTAATATGGTGCGCTACGTGCTGAATGACTTGGTGTGTTGGGTGCTCGTGGTCCGTTACATGTTGACCTCTTTGTATACCGTGCTGTGTGTAAATGTGATGAGAGATGCGGAGCCACTCACATACTCTCTTTGTGGGTATCGCAACTTCTCCCCAGGACGCTGTCTAAGAACTTGGTGAAGAATGCCAAGAAGACAATTGGACGCCAGTATGTAACACGCAGAAAATACAGCCCCCCATCTTGGGACCATCGAGGGAGTCTGAACTCACTGGAGCAGCAGAGTGATGATATATCAGGTTAGAGGACCACTCCCAAACTCCCCCCACCCATAACATTTCTTTATTTGATCTTTGGCAACCAGCATCCACCATCTTCTCCCTTCCTAAATTACTGGACATTCACAGCTGTTTCACTGTATATATAATATAATATATATATATATATATATATATATATATATATATTAATAATGTGTATTGCAGTATAATTTGATACCTTTTGTATTGGACAAACGGTCTAATCTATAGTGACAAGCTTTCAAGAGGTTTAACCTCTCTTTATCAAGTCTCAAGCAATACTAACAGGAGATAGAACACTTAGTTTAAATAAAAACAGGGATACAGAGTGGAGACAGCATCTAACATCAGCAGGTAAATATGTATAGGGGTAATAAACACAACATGGTAATGGAAACATATATACACATACACAACAATATATACATGAAAAAACAGAGCACTGTAGTTCACAGTGATATCTTTCCTGTTGGACAAACACCTCACTAAGCCTGTTAAGGTATAGTAAGAAAAAAAATCACATGAAATTGTGATAATGTGTTAGAAACCCATGTCCATATTAAGGCCTGTATTTTTAGTGTTGAAGAATGTGATCATCTTTATTTCAAATGCTTTTCTCTTGTGGATATTTTACATTTTCCTCTGAGTATTTTGACTTTTACGTTTTGGATGGAGAGATCATTCTGGCTAAAATGGGCTTCAATAACTTTTCATTATGCTTTCTTATTGAATGTCTATGTAAATTCATCCTTAAGTGCATTTTTTGGCTGGTTTCTCCAATGTAACAGCCTGTGTCCCATAAAGTACATTGTATTATATAAACCACATTAGAGGATGTACATGAATATGATCCTTTGATGTTATAGGTATTGTTGCTATGTGTGGCTGTGTCATCATTACAAATGTGTTGACATAAATTACAGGCACGTTTGTTACAAGGTTTAATATATTTCTGTAGGGTCCTGGTTCAGTTTCTTGTAGTAGGTGTTGTCTGCCAGTTTTCTTTTGGCTTCATTTATGTAGTCCTGAGTTTTCACCTCCTTTGCCGGTTTGATGGTGATATTGGGGTAGTTTTTTAAAATCTTCATGGCAGTTCTTTCTGATGGAGTGTGTTGTTATAACAGATGCAGTTTGCAGGCGAAAGCTTTCTGTATAACTGTCCATGTGGGCTTCTTATGGGGATCTGGGCTCATCTTCACACACGGCGTCATTCAGGATTCCCAGCCCAGACGAGAAGACGCACTGGCTGGGAACCACCAATGAACTTCCCTGGATTCCCATAAGAAGCCCACAAAAGGGGTTATCCTGGTGAGGCTGAGGGGGGCATGGGGCGATGGATGTTGGGCCGTACATCATTGAGAAAAAAAATTAACTACAAAATAAGTTAGATCAGACGGGCCCCCCAAGAGGAGGGCCCCGATGCATTGTACCATGTATTTATTTTTTCTTATTGATCCCCAGTGTCAGAAGAGATGGAAAGGAGTACACTGACCACCTCCACACTGAAGGCCCCGGAGAAACAGGCAGCAGGAAACATGGCCGAGCGGGCATGCTGCCGTGATTACCAACGCATGGGGCTTGGCACACTGAGTAACAGCCTGACACGTGCCAAGAATGAGCCCTTCCGGATCTCCACCGTGAACCGCATGTATGCCGTGTGCAACAGGTAAGAGCTGCTCCATTACCAGAACATATCTGCATTAAACTAGGGATCAGGCACTCGGACAGAAAATAAAACAGAAAGTCTTCTCTTAGGGCGAGTCATTCAGATAGATAATAAAAGAAAATGCTTCTGTATTGTGTCAAGAAGACAAAAATACGTTTCCCATGCATTCCAACTTATATGTGGCTCCTATACCAATGAGTTACAGCACCTCTCTCTCTATATATATATATATATATATATATATATATATATATGTATATATATATATATGTATGTATATATATATATATGTATGTATATATATATATATATGTATGTATATATATATATATATGTATATATATATATATATATATATATATATATGTATATATATATATGTATATATATATATATATATATATGTATATATATATATATATATATATGTATATATATATATATATATATGTATATATATATATATATATATATATGTATATATATATATATATATATATGTATATATATATGTATATATATATATATATATATATATATATGTATATATATATATATATATATGTATATATATATATATGTATATATATATATGTATATATATATGTATATATATATATATATATGTATATATATATGTAAGGGATATATATAAGGGACTCCGTCACCCCAAAACCAAGGTTTTTTGTTTTGTTCTTAAAGCGCGTGAAAAACTAGTTATATGTTGTATTATAAATACATTTCAAAAGTAAATCAATCCTGGGAAATTCCATGTTGTAATTGCTGTATTTATATGCAAATGAGCAGCATGTACATATTAGCTGCTCCGATGTGTTATTTAGGATTACAGTCTGCATGTATGTCTGTGTAGTGGCTAAAATAAAGACCTCCAATGTTATGTGGCAGTTACGCACCTCCTCCACCCTTATCAAGAACAATATTTCAGAAATGATTTATTGTATAGATAAACCGCTAGTACAATGTATAGCTAGTTTTTAATGCTCTTTAAAATGAAGTCAACTTTCTGTTGGGGTGTCCCTTTAAAATGATCACTAACCTCCTGGGTGCGGAGAGCATCTTCCAGCTGTTCCCCCGAATCTCCCCAAATGTAGGTGCTCTAAACAAGCCATCAGATGCCATTGCATTGGCTCAAACACTGGAAACCATGAAGAACGCTTAGAAACGCTGTCTGGCTCCTTCAGGCAAAAGGGTTACAAACCCGGTGTCATCTCACAAAGTAACCTGGGCCACAAGAACCCCCCGGGATAGCCTGTTACTATACACATACACTTCTGGTCACCACATACCACCCAGCTCTAGAAGGAAAACACAAAATATGTAACAAACAAATATCCCCCAAACCTCCCATTCTTGCATCCGAGACGTATATAGGTCAGCAGAAGATTGGCCAACGGTCGGCACCAAACCGCTGCAAACTATGTCAACATATCTGCAAAGAGGACACGGCCACATAACAACACGACCTATAACATCAGGGGTCATATTCCCAGAGGTCATTTCAAAACTATCCAACAGCAGAAAACTTTCAAATTGATAATGATAAAAAAACAAATGAATACGAAGGACGCCAGACTTAATATCGATTTAGGATTTATTTCCCTCTTTCTAAATGTTTTTATAATTCACATTCCACAGGTTGAAGTTTGTTTCTAATTCACAAACTGGGAAATGTATGGCTCTAAATGATGTCTCTGCTGTGTCCTTATCTATAACCTGATCTTCAGACTCGCGTACTGACCTATCAGGACATTATTTACATAGTCTGATATTGGCAGTAGAGTGGGTCATACTGAAGACCTCAGTGACCCTCCGCGTTGTGCGGTCATTGGAGGCCACTTTCCCATCAAGTCAGCTCATCCAACCCCTGCCCTGATCAGCTGTACGTGCGGTTATATTAAAGTGGCCACGTCTATGAGCAACAACAGTGAAGAAGTAGACCACGCAAGCTCATAGACCGGGGTCGCTGACGCACATGACATGTCCTAAGTCGTCACTTCCATCACAGTTAAACATATTAAAACCTTACAGCTTGATATAATGCAGTGTGTCATACGTGATGAATCCGTATCATGTATAGTGGGTTTATTAGCTGCTTATATGTTATACCAATGTTACATATGACCTGACACGGGTAGATCTCCATTATTGTAACGACAGACCACATAACCCACTCTGAGCATGTGGAACAACTCATCACATTCCTGATTTGAAACCCCTGGGAGCTCTCGTTTCAAGGGTACAACGCCTCTAGTCATGCCACGTACCAATGTAGTAATTTTACCAAAATGGAGTCCATTGCCGTCCACCCTAATGTCACCTAGAACCTTGTTTAACCTTCCCTTATATGTATTCTCCTACCTCCAGTTATCCCGGGTTACTGATTGTGCCACAAAGTATCCAAGACAACACTCTGCAGAAGATCTCGCGCTGTTACCGACAGAACCGATTCCCGGTGGTGTGTTGGAGGAGCCCACGAAGCAAAGCTGTGCTGCTGCGCTCAGGGGGCCTACATGGCAAAGGAGTGGTTGGGCTCTTTAAATCTACAAATGCACCAACGACAGGTGAGTAGAGCTGGTGATCGATGTTAGCCACCTGAAATGGGCCTGCAGAGAGGTGTGATGGATCTGCACACTGCCCATCGTTGGTGGTTATTATTATTATTATTATTATTACAAGACATATATGTGAAGGCGGGAAGCACCAGGGATGGTGGCGCGGGTAGACCTGAGCCTACCTCCTTTTAGCAGAGTGACCAGACTTACCCAGATGGTGTTGGCATTGGGTTATTTATTGACCATATTCTGCAATGTACAAACCATCAGGGGATTAAAACCAGTTGGAGCCAACGTGGCAAGGAAGGGGTTACAGAAAAGAGCCGTGTAAGGAATGTTCAGGCTTCCGGTCTATACCCCAAGGGGGTCTCTTACAACTCTTGTTTAATCTTGTGTCAAGTCTCATAAATGTGGAGGCTGGGTGATGGCTTCAGGTGCGTGCGACTTGTGCGCGGTCATCTCAAGTAATTCTAGTGTTTATGCTTCAAGTCGAAGATAAGAAATCGCTATGTTCACTATAACCAACAAAACGTGCTTAAGGTTGAAGTATATTCATGTAAGTTTCTTCAGACCTTGCTGATCCCTTGAGCCTGAGATGTCTATATGTAGATATCGTCCATATTACATGTTAATATGAGCAAACACCGTCTATTTCCACGACTACTGGACATGTTCTTTATCTTCTCAGGCCAGTCTCAGACCGACTCCACCTCTCTGGAGCAGGAGAAGTATCTCCAGGCCGTGGTGAATTCAATGCCTCGCTATGCGGATGTGAGCGGACGGAACACCCTCAGCGCTTTCCCATCCGCACATCTCTACGGTGAGACAGTCGGACACGGAGAGGGATATTGTGATGGTGGTGGATGAGTAGAGCGTTTGTCCCCAAAGGAGTGCGCAGTCCAGAGAGAATTCATAAATTATATTGTTGGAAAAAGGTCACGGTCAGGTGTTTCCGTCACATAGATGGAAGTTTGTTATGAGACATAGCGAGGGTGACTAAAACATCCACATGGTGATATTAGAAGTGATAAAGGGACATCATGGCGGCTGAGTGCGGAGTCCAAGGCTGATCCTCCAGATATTGGGAGTGGGATCGTGTATCCCTGAGTCTAGTACACTCCCGTTCACATTGACGTTACATGGAAGGTTCCCTGTTTAGATATGCAAATAAATACTTACAGATTATTTTAATATTACAAACAAAAGCTCTGTTTTTACTTACGGACACCTTCCAAATAGTCCCTACAAAGATCCAGCCCCATAACTTATGCATGCAGTGTTTCTTTTGGTAATCGATATATATAGAGAGAGACAAGTGAGAGGTGAGCGAGGTTCAGTAATGAGACTTTCTGGACATTAGATGTCACGCAGCTGCCGCCCCCGCTTGTGCCCTCCATCCATAAACACCCTCGCTCTCTTCCATGTTTCCATCCTCTCCTCTCACTGCCTGGGCGCATGTGTATATTTATTAGACATATGTGTGTAGATTCGCTTTAGGCCTGTGATTTTTCCTATATCAATGTATGAACATTTAGTTTATAAGTGCATGTATGTGCATTCTCTGTGTACACATGTGTGTATGATCTGTGCACATGCACAGTATTAGCCTTTGTATGATATATGTGTGTGCTTGATATTAACCGTGTGTATTATGGATGATGTTTAGTATTGGCTTATGCATGATGTACGTCCATGCTCAGCATTAGTCCGCGTGTGATGTACGCGCATGGTACTTATTCACCTGCATGCGTGATGTATGCGCGTGGTACGTATTCGCCTGCGTGCGTGATGTATGCGCATGGTACGTATTCGCCTGCGTGTGTGATGTATGTGCATGGTACGTATTCGCCTGCGTGCATGATGTATGCACATGGTACGTATTCGCCTGCGTGTGTCATGTATGCCAAGTGGCCTTATTACACCTTTGAGTTCGAAACTGTTCGAAGGATCGCTTTTTAGAGCTGAATCAACTGAGATTGAAAAGCGTTTTACCAGTTCCAATTCTCTGCTAAAATCCCAAATCTGTAAATCTTATTACACCGTCACAAATTGTCAATTTAAAATTTCTTGGAAAAATAAAAGTGCCCCAGAGAAAAATGGAGGCTGTCCCTGCGTCCCAAAAGTACCGGATTACCCAGCTCACCAGCGGTGCATTAGGGGAGCTGTGCGCCAAGTTAGGCTTAGCCTCAAGTTGAATCATTTGAGTATATAGCTGGAAGAAACAACAGAAGTGGGGTTGAGACCCTCTGTTCTCCTGAAGATCTTGAGGAATGCACAGGACTGGAGACTGCACTAATGCCATAGCACTCCAGATAGTCAGTCCATTGATTAACTTTGCCAAAAATCTGCTTTTCTCTGGGCTATACCTACTTCCAGCGGGCTCGTTGTTTGCTCTGTACAAGCTTTCAATGGGTAATATAATAAGACAACGCTGTCTGCGCTATCATTGCGGGCTGATAGCATACAAACCAAGCACAAGTGATCTCGTGTCGCAGATTCATAATTATCTTACCTAGAATTGGGGTGGGGAGAGGAGGGGGGAAGAGGCATGCGCGCGGCGAAGCCAGCAATGAGCAACAAAGGCGATCATCGAGAGGACTGTAGAGTGGAGGAGAGGCACGCAATGAGCGCCAAAGGTGCTCATCACGAGGCAGACAAGTTGCGGGTTTGCTGAGGCCTGCAATAAGCGGCAAAGCCCTTCTTTGCAGGCCTCGCGATGATCGCCGAAGGCGCCGTCGTTTTTGATGGGCAAGTTGCTAGTTTTCCTTTAAAATTAAAGTTTACAACAAAGCGCAAGATCTTAGTGCGAGACAAACATCATGTCAGCAGCAAGCAAAACCTCTTCTTCCACCTGACAAATCTAGCAAGGATTTCATATGCGATACCCTGAGAGGTTCTGGGTCCATGCAAGATGGTGCAGCAAGTCCTCCTGTCACATAACCTTTCTTATTTGCACTTGTTATCTCCAAATGGAGAATGTATGTCATGGTTGGCTACCTGAACAATCTCCTGGCTCCTTCCACTCCTAGTCTTGCTCTTCAAGTGCATTACAGTTCAATACACCACGTGTTTGCGTGGCATGATTTGGTGCCAGAGCTTCCGGTCATGCCGCTCTGGTTCTGTTCAGCTCCCATCAGTGGACATTTTTCAATAAGATGCTTAAGACTTTTCTGTTTGGGTAGAACAAAGAATATCTGAGGAAGTGTTGTAGAGCACTTGTGTGATGTCTGTACATGCACATGTATGATATATGGTCTTGTCCTACTTGTGTTGCATTTTTGTGCCTGTGTTTATAATGTATGCACGTCATGTATGTTCCGTGTTGGCTTGTATGTAAGCTGGTGCTTTACCTGTGTAGTATGTCAGATGCAGACAATGTTTGTTCCTTGGGTTTCTACACACGGATTTAGGCCACTGAGGTCTAGGCCACGCTTGGTTTGGGTGTCCCTGTGACAGGTGTATAATATTTCTGCAGCAGATTCTCCAGACAAGCGGCAGCCCAAGCTGGGGTCCTTGATGAAGCAGGTGATGGGAGGGAAGGAGGACATTCGAGGAGGTGAGGAGCCCCAGGGTTCTGGGTGTATATGTGTGGGCTCTCTGTACACATGGAGGGAGGCTGTGAGGTGTGCTTGGGGATACTTGTGTATGGAACATCTACTCATAACATGTACCACTTCCAAGTACTCTGCCAGATGTCCATTCTGCTCTCCTGTGCCAGGCAGTTTCATGTTGCCTCTGCAGCCTCATACTGTGCTAGTCACACATAACCCCTCATATTGCATCACCCTTTCTGTGTCCTTATCACACTGTACCTACCATATTGTGCCAAACTGTACACTCCATCATGTTCAAGATTAATATAGACCCATACCGCCATGTGGCTCTGTCCCCAATTCTGTGCCAGCCTTATATGGTATTGCTCTATGTCCGTTTTTTTGGTACCTGCTGTACGTCTTCGTTTTTGTCAGTTCTATATTGTATTGTCCATAAGACTCCTAGCGCTACCTCGTACTGTTCACCCCACTCTACCCGTATCTATCAGGGCAGCCCCTTTCCCATCCTGTCGCAACCTGTCAATATGGCCCCTTCTCCTATTCTGTCACCAGCTGAGTGGGCCCTATGCCGCCCTTGGCCACTGTCAGCGCCGCCCATCGACCACATGCTACCCTCGCCACACATGCCGCCAGCAGCCTGTCAGCACCAGTCCGCAGCCCCCGTGCCGCCCTCTGCACCCTTCCCCCGTGCCGCCCTCGGTCCCCTTCCCCCGTGCCGCCCTCGGTCCCCTTCCCCCGTGCCGCCCTCGGCCCCCTTCCCCCGTGCCGCCCTCGGCCCCCTTCCCCCGTGCCGCCCTCGGCCCCCTTCCCCCGTGCCGCCCTCGGTCCCCTTCCCCCGTGCTGCCCTCGGTCCCCTTCCCCCGTGCCGCCCTCGGTTCCCGTAGTCAGAGACGTGCTTCTGCCCCAGCCCCACATAATCATGAGATTGAGCCCCTTTCCACTCCTGCTCTAGCCTCCTAGAATGGCCTCATACATCCCCTACTGCACATTTCACCCCTCATTTTCTTTGCCACAGGTCCTACAGTTCAGGGTTTTAAACACCCTGCAGAGCGCAGCGGTTCCTCCGAGCGAGGTCAGTGCTCATGTGCTCTCCTGCTGCCCTCAAAACTAGATCCGCATTTGCTGCAGCAATAACCACCTCAGTCGCTGCTTAGGGCATTAATACACGCACTCCTATGAGTGGCTAAGTGCTTAATGATGGTTCCTCCCCACGCTTTGACGCTGTCGTCTAGTAGCTTCTGGCAGCAAATGCTGCCAATAAATGCAACTTTAGAGCTTGTCTTGTCGCCGCTCTGCACCCTCATCCTGTGGCTCCTCTGTCTGTGCAGGAAAGTGGGGCAGTATGCGTGGCACCGGACGGCTCAGCGCATATGCCATGAATTCTGAGGTGGGGACGCGGCTCGCAGCGAGGGATCTCCTGACCCCACATCAGAATGGAGGCCCCTCAGAGAATGCGCTCACCCCCCGTAGGGCTGCGCTATACATCATTGGAGACAAGTCCCAGCTCAAGGTAAGTCTGGAGCCCCTGGTTTCCTTACGTATTATGTATTTTATATACAGATTCGCCAACGGAATATGGTAAAGTCGCATTTAATAGAAAGGTACTAGAAGAGCATGTTTTACATTGTGTGCAGATCTTCCATACATTCCAGGACCACTGTATTTTGGGGGGAAAAAACATTATTTTAAGTATGTAATAAACTAACATCTTTAGCAACTGTGTAAGGTAGCAGCATATAAGTATTTTTTTTTTTTTTTTTTTCTTTTATACTGTTTGTGCGTGCGCAAAGTCCTAATGGCCTTCGTTTGGCCCCATGCAGAACCTCCTGCCCCTTTCCCAGCTTAGTTGTTGATCTTTATGATTATTCCAACACAGGGAGTGAAACAGGATCCCCTGCAGCAGTGGGAGTTGGTCCCCATTGAGCTGTTTGATGTCCGGCAAGTGAAGGCTAGCTTCAAGAAACTAATGAAGGCCTGTGTGCCAAGTGCCCCCTCCTCAGATCCGAGTCTGTCCTACCTACGCACACTGGAAGACTCAGAATGGCTGTTGCAGGTTTGTCCCTCGTTTTCCTTTTCTCCTTTAGTTTCTGCCTTCCTCCTCTATTCCAGTGCTCTAACTCTTCTCTGAACTCCTCCTCAACTTCCTTCTCTCACCAACTCCTTAATCTCATCTTCCTTTCACCTCCGCTTTCGTCTCTTCTCTTTACAGCTTCACAAACTACTCCAGGTCTCGGTGCTGGTTGTAGAGTTGTTGGACAGTGGCTCCTCTGTTCTGGTCGGGCTGGAGGATGGTTGGGACCTTACAACTCAGGTACAGACTGCGTGAGAAGAACATCTGCCCCACCTGCACATAGGTTATACCACATGTGGCATCTAACATGACGTCTCTCCCCAAATCGCAGGTCGTGTCTCTGGTTCAGCTCCTTTCTGACCCTTATTACAGAACAATTGAAGGCTTCCGGCTGCTCCTGGAGAAGGAATGGCTGTCATTTGGCCACAGATTTAGTCACCGAGGAGCTCACACAGCAGCCAGCCAGAGCAATGGCTTTACCCCGGTCTTCCTCCAGTTCCTAGACTGTGTACATCAGGTAAGTGGATAATGTATATGTGGTTTTAGTAATATCCTATAAAAATAAATATATATATCTTGATGTTGGATATTGTGGGATGATGATGTTTGTGGATCGATACTGGGTTGGATTCTGAACACTGTTCTTCGGGATACGTTATTGTCTGCTTGATTTTAGTTGTTGGGGTTCTAGTGGAGATTCTGGATATTTCTTTATAATCTTTTTGCCACGTTTTTCACAGATCCATCTGCAGTTTCCCTCAGAGTTTGAGTTCAGTCAGTATTACCTGAAGTTTCTGGCCTATCACTATGTGTCCAACCGTTTTCGCACCTTTCTTCTGGACTCAGACTGTGAAAGGATTGAGAAAGGTGAGCACAGCATTGTAGCTAAATACAGAATATGGAGGAGAGCAGTATTTAGAGGTGATGGTTTTCTGTAATGAGTGGGTCAAGGTGGTGGTAGCCATAAAATAAGGGAGCCCAGGAGACAGGGGCAATATCTAGAGGGTATAGGGCAATGTAAAACGTGATCAGACAATAGGGGCTGTATTTATATGGATTCAAGCCCCATGATTGAATGTTATGTGTAAGCGACCTATGCTGGGACGTTTGCAACGAAGTTTCGATATTTTTGTAAGATAACTGAGCATGGTGTCTGCAGGTGTTCTGTACGAGGAAAAGGGAGACCGGCGGAGCCCTCAGTTGTGTCGCTCTGTCTGGGAGTACATGGATCGCTTGCACAAGAAGAATCCCGTGTTCTATAATTACATGTTCTGTCCAGAGGATGGAGAGGTGAGGGCTACAGTTCTGCACGAAGACGGAGTGCGATACTCTGCAGTGCAGCATGTATTGTATGGTGAAATGGACAATATAACAAAAGGTGGAACTGCTGGTTCTGTTTCTTGGTAACTGCAATGCGTTTACTCTTTGCAGGTTCTGCGTCCGTACAGCTCAGTTTGGGGTCTCCGTGTGTGGGATTATTACACTCATGAAGCGCTCAGTGAAGGCCCACCTTATGACTGGGAGCTGCTTCATGGGCCCCAACAAGAGGAACATGACAAAATTGATAGCTCTGCCCCTCAGACCAAGCGCAAAGTTATCTGGCCATCGTATCACACACCAGGACGCGTCCAAGTGGATGCCATCACGCACCTGCTGGAGGTCAGAGAGAAGTTCAAGTAGGGGGTTAGATGGGAGATGTGGATAAGTGGGCATAAATGGGTGCAGCTGGGGAGGAGGCATCTTGTGAGGAACTTGCTAGCTTGAAAAGCATAGAAGCGGCACCGTAATAGTGAGCAGCGGACAACAGTTAGTGATATCTTCCTTTCTCTACCTAACATCTGCTGTTGCTTCTTTTTTTCTTTTTAGGAGCTACAGAACCTGGAGATGGATCTGGGGCAAGTTCCTGAGCGCTGGAAAGATACGTGGGATAAGATCAAAGCTGCTCACAGGACAGATGTTCGACACGAAAGCCGAGTGAGTGAGATCCCGACTTTTATAAGAGCAGTCACCCAGAATCCAGTCTTAAAAACGGACTATAAATTATACCTGAGTTTGATGTCCTAACTATATGGTAACAAAATGGCCAACCCCAGTTTTCTTCTCAACATAGTAACTCCTTCTGGTCTCTCCTAGAAATCCAGTGCCCTTCTGATGTCCTCAGGTGTTTCCTCCCAGCGGCACTCGCTGGGAATATACCTTCAAGAAAGCGGTGTGGGCTCCACGCTAAACCTTTCCCTGGATAGTGGGCCAAGTGCAACAAGTACGCCCAGTGGGGGAGGAAAACTGGGAGCAAGGAACAGTACCAGCACTTTATACAGCCAATTCAATACTGCTGAAAGAGAGAACAGGTAAATACTAGCTGTGTGGTCTGGCATGCCCGTGTGGGGCAACTCGTAGGGGGCTGGCGTGCCAGTGTGGGGCAACCAGTAGGGGGCGGGCGTGCCAGTGTGGGTCAACCAGTTGGGGTCTGGCGTGCCAGTGTGTGGCAACCCGTAGGGGGCTGGCGTGCCAGTGTGTGGCAACCCGTAGGGGGCTGGCGTGCCAGTGTGTGGCAACCCGTAGGGGGCTGGCGTGCCAGTGTGGGTCAACCCGTAGGAGGCTGGCGTGCCAGTGTGGGGCAACCCGTAGGGGGCTGGCGTGCCAATGTGGGGCAACCCGTAGGGGGCTGGCGTGCCAGTGTGGGGCAACCCGTAGGGGGCTGGCGTGCCAGTGTGGGGCAACCCGTAGGGGGCTGGCGTGCCAGTGTGGGGCAACCTGTAGGTGTCTCATGGGATTTGTCTTTGCAGGTCATATGAGGGCATTCTGTACAAAAGAGGAGCTTTCATGAAGCCCTGGAAGCCTCGCTGGTTTGTCCTGGACAAGACCAAACACCAGGTGATCAGTATCCCCCAAAATATTAAATACAAAATCTGTTAAACTGTCCAAACTGATCATGTCAACAGCTGAGCTTCACGATCTACTTTCACTTTCTTCTTCAGGATTGCTTCTCTCTCTGTTTCCCCCTTCTTCCTGTGTCTGCCTCGGGATCTTCTTTGTTCTTTAGCCTTCTCTCACTTTCCTCTGTGACATACTCCGTCCTTCCTTCTCTGCTTCTGTTTTTCTCCACACCTTTGCTCATAAGACTTTCCTTTTTAGTTACGATACTATGAGAGCCGCACAGACACGGAATGTAAAGGAGTGATTGATTTGGCAGAGGTGGAAGCCATTATCCCGGGCACCCCAACGCTCGGTGCCCCTAAAACTGTGGACGAGAGAGCATTCTTTGATGTGAGTAACTGCATTGATACGTTTAGTCTTTTGATATTTTGGTGTTTGTTGTTTGCTCCTCCTCTTTTTGTATTGCCGCCTCCTTTCTGTTTGCTCCTCCTCTTTTTGTATTGCCGCCTCCTTTCTGTTTGCTCCTCCTCTTTTTGTATTGCTGCCTCCTTTCTGTTTCCTCCTCCTCTTTTTGTATTGCCGCCTCCTTTCTGTTTGCTCCACCTCTTTTTATATTGCCGCCTCCTTTCTGTTTGCTCCTCCTCTTTTTGCATTGCCGCCTCCTTTCTGTTTGCGCCTCCTCTTTGTATTGCCGCCTCCTTTCTGTTTGCTCCTCCTCTTTTTGTATTGCCGCCTCCTTTCTGTTTGCTCCTCCTCTTTTTGTATTGCTGCCTCCTTTCTGTTTCCTCCTCCTCTTTTTGTATTGCCGCCTCCTTTCTGTTTGCTCCACCTCTTTTTATATTGCCGCCTCCTTTCTGTTTGCTCCTCCTCTTTTTGCATTGCCGCCTCCTTTCTGTTTGCGCCTCCTCTTTGTATTGCCGCCTCCTTTCTGTTTGCTCCTCCTCTTTTTGCATTGCCGCCTCCTTTCTGTTTGCTCCTCTTTTTGCATTGCCGCCTCCTTTCTGTTTGCTCCTCCTCTTTTTGTATTGCCGCCTCCTTTCTATTTGCTGCTCCTCTTTTTGTATTGCCGCCTCCTTTCTGTTTGCTCCTCCTCTTTTTGTCTTCCCACCCCTTCCTGTTTGGTGTACTTATTGGTCTGTCCTACCGCTTCTCTTCCTAGATTTCCTATACGCCTGGGCCTATATGTTCCTTTTCCGTGGCCTCGAGCCTTCCTTTCCCTCCGTTTGGCCCCTTACATTCTTTTCCAAATGCACTCCATTCCTTTTCCGCCATTCCCGGTCGGCTTTCTGGCTGTTTGCCTCATCTTGTCTTGCTTTCTCTTATAGCTAAAAACGACCCGGCGGGTGTACAACTTCTGTGCTTCAGACCCCCTGCTAGCTCAGCAGTGGATTGACCGCATCCAGGGCTGCCTATCGGACGCATGAGGTCTCAGAAGCCTAAATTTGGCCAGGACTCATGGGGCCATCCCACTAAACTGCTTTAGGCTGAGACCCCAAGTGGTGAGACGGGTACCCCAAATCATGTTGGGAGCCAAATCTATCCAACATTTAAGTCCTCAATCATGCAATGGAATGGAGCAACCGGTGTGAGTACCTCTGTATGGCCGTGGATAAGGCACCCGATGTTGGCACCTCAAGAATCTTCATTGGTCATACACATCATTCCTAAGAAGATGTTCAGTCATTTAACCATAAGGAATAAGCGCACCTCAGGGGAGTGTCACATCCACTTTGGTTCCAGCTCCCCATCCAACCTTGCCTACAATCCCTTCGGTCCCACTGTATGTATCTGGAGGATACATTTGGTTAAATGATTGTTTTTAAAATAATTTTAGAATGTGGATCTGTGATTGGGTAGAGGAAAGAGAGTGAAATTCAGTTATTAACTTTATATCAACCTCGTAACGAGATCGACTTGGAACCAGGCAAAGAAAATGGCAGCAGTGATCGCACTAAATGCAACCATAGGAAACAGTTTCCACAAATCAGATGTCGGTGAATTGGTTTTAGAAAATAGGACATTTATTTTATTGAAAACTTGGCTGTTGGTGCTCCTGATAGGATTGTACGGTGGGACCGCTACTGATAGGATTGTACCCATGTATGCTCTATAGGAATGCCCAGTACTCGTGCGCTGGTTGAGAGGCGGCAGAGACTTTCGTTCTACCCTATTCAGTAATTTCTCGCATGCCCCCAGCGCATCTTCGATAAACAGGTAAAAACCACTAAAGACTTTCCTTCTACGTCCATGTCATAGGATCCCCCTCAAAAAGAAATCCCCTCACCCAAATACAACCAGGGGGTGCTCACCCGAAAAGCCAATTGTACCAAGAGTAATATAAATATTCATCGAAAGAACCTGATAAACAAAAGCCCCTGTTGCATTGTGGGCTATATCGAGAGACTAAAGGAAGAGGAAGTGCTGCATGTCACACTGTCGCAGTGTATTATGGGTATAATGAGGCAATGCTGACACTCAGTGGTTAAGTTGTGAATTGCATTGGAGACGCAGGAAACCCTTGATGAGTTGTTAACGGTATTTTAACTCTGTGACTATTGTATTCCATTTAATTATTATTGTATATTGCTGTATATAGAGGGGACGTCCCAGCACAATGCACGGCTGAGGGGGGGTGATTGGAGAGGGTGGAGGAGGAGGTTGTTAACACTTTCACTGCCAGAGAACGCCATAATCTGGCACCTCCGCCTGATGTGATCCTCACCTTGAGTTACTCGGACCGCTGTGGTCACACGTTATACAAATAGCTAAACTTGATAATGGGCAATACGTTTTTAGAAAGCATGAAGATAAAGGAATAAACACAACCTTTACATTTTTATCTTTTATATACAGTTATTTTTTACTGCAGGGTTCCGTATACTTTTGTAAGCAGATTCTTTCTGCTAGTTTCTCAGGAGTGTGTGCCCTTATACACTATTAAACTTTCCATTAGTCCTTCTAAAAGCACTGGCAATTTCAGCTGCAACATTCCCTTTGTGCAGATAGAAGCTTCCTGTGCATTCCCACCAAATTAGGTTGATCAGCCAACACCAAAGCAGCATAATTGGGTATAAAAGCTAATAAATTGGGTTGTGTTTTTCAGTCTAAGAATTGGAGCATAGGGAGAAGCCGGTTTGGGGCAGTCTCGTTAGACCACCCTGAATATCAAGTTTTCTGCTTTGTGGGCTCTTTCTAGGTCAGTGAGAGCAACTGTAAAACCAGGAGAACCCCAAGTGAAGGGCGCCATGTTCCAATGTATCCTGAAAATCTGGTGCAAGGTTATTATTGCGCTCACTTTCTCCATTTTTATAGCTGGTGGACGCTCTCATCGGATACTCTGTTTCTTAGGTACAAACCACTGGATTATTACTGTGAAGTAAAATGTATTTAAAATGTATAAATTAGATCTATATATAGAGAGATCCATCAGTGCTGGTGTGGCACCCAAGTGTTCAGCTTTAATGTCAGTATCGGGAGTAAAAATTACAATACAAACCTCCCCTCTTGGTATGAAAGGGTTAACAAGCGCCAACCACTTCCTCCCAAAGACGTTTAGATCTCAGCCAGTGTGGCCATTAGTAAATATGGGCAGTCTTGTATATAATCTGAATTCTCAGGTGAAAGCTTCCTGTTTTTGTAGAATACATCGGTCCTTGTATATTGTGTCGATCAGTCCTTGGGTTGTGCCTAGATATATATAGACAGGAATATATCCAGAGAAAATAAAGAAAAACTAACGTTTAATAAGACGCGGCATCTGTGTGTTGTTTTACGTCGAAGGGAAGTAGCAGGTATCTCACTGGGAGCCCCATGAGGACTAAAATGGACATGGTGTCCACCAGATGTGTTTATTTGGGACAACAACCTTCATTTTAAAATTGATCATCATTGAGTTTTATAGTTCTAAGTTGTACAGCCCTTGACGCCTCCATGAGCCGCATCATAGATATTGAGGATGGGGCTTTATTTGACCGGTCAGTTAAGTAAATGGAGACATAAACATTTTAAATTTGCCTGCAGATAAGAATCAAAAAGGCCCATCTGGTCTACCTCTTCCGCTTACCTAAAGTTTGACCTAATTAAGCTTAGGATAGCAGTTTGCTTATCCAAGGCATCCTTAAAGGGACATGAAGAGCAGGTATCCAACTTTTATAAATGTGTTTTTTTCATTAAAAAAATAGTTACATTTGTTTAGATTTATTCAAAACGAACAAGTTAAAAATATAGCCCTTGTTATCGGCACATTACAATGATCCTTCATGTCAGGACCCAGCGATGAGGGGCCTCATGCACCCCAAGACTCTCCTACTGCAGCTTATAGGATCAAGCTCCAGGTTGTGACTTTGTATTTGTCTCAGCCCTAGCAATTCAGATCAGGACATCAGTCATGGAGAAGCAGATAAATCAGATGAGCCTCATCAATCAGTTAGTGTAGAGACAGATTAACACTCTGCTAGTTTGTAACAAATCCTAGAGTGCTTAACACCTAATAAGTCATCAATACAATGTAAGGAGTGCCTAAAAGTTGTCAACTTTATTAAATTGTTTCACGCCGTCTTTAAAATGTGAGTCCACATCATTCATTCCAAACCACAAAAATCTAATGAAAAATATATAATCTAATAATAAACAGGGGATAGTGTGGAAGGTTAGGCCTATGACCTCTGTAGGTCCTCCTTCCTGGAAGACTCTCTATGAAATACCCCAAATCTGGCTAAGAGCTCTGCAATAGATAGATGAAATATTCACATACTCTCAAGGATATTGCGGACCCTCATAGTGAATGCTGAGACCATTGTATAATAAAAACATGAATGAACCTTATTTTACATTTCCAGCAGATCAACTCATAGGCTGTAACATAAAAAGAAAATTCCCCAATTCCCTATTGGGAGCCTCACAAGTTCTCTAGTATGATATGTCAAAACAGGTTCCTAAATGCGAAAAGGGGGCCAGCCTAACGGCCATTTCACCAGGTGGCTATATGGCTATTGCAGGGCTCTTAGCCAGATTTGGGGTATCTTCCAGGAAGGATGACCCACCACATTTTAATTTATGTGGTTTGGAATGAATAATGTGGTCTCCATTTTTAAAGACGGCGTGAAACAATTTAATAAAGTTGACAATTTCTAGGTATTTTTTACAGTTTATTGAATATAGTAAAGAGAGACGGAGTTTATTCTTGCATCAGACACATTTTAAAACCAAAACAATAAAAATCACGGCCCTCTCCCCACCCTGTTACTATGGTTACAACCCCATCTTCTCTTCACTGGTTTCAAGATAAGGACCTGGAAATGTTCATCTTGTCACTTCCGATCACTCATGAGAGGCCATGGTGGGAGTAGAGGAACATCTGGGAATTGCATTTTTTGGACCAAATTCATCAGAATATTACAAACTATTTCTGTCACATATAGGCAACAAATGACGCGTATAACATCATGTAATAACTCCACTTAATGCCTATCGGAGGTCAGAGGCCAGGTGTCTGGCAAATCGCTCTTTCTAGTGCCAATAGAGTTAAAGAACAAAAAATTGCTAGCCCAGAGCACATTCAAACACACGTAAATTCTCTAAACATTACACATTGTCACAGTCCTTACAACAAGTCTCATGTCCATTTTGATGGCCTTTGATATTGGCAACCCAATGTGTTAGTCCCAAATAACAGGGTTACTTGTGGGGTTCAGGGGAGTTTCAATCTAGCCCCAAAAGTCAGTCATGACACTTCAAATCTCAATTGACAAAAACACTGAAAAAAATTGTTGTTGGATCCAGTCAAAGTGATGGTTTCCAGAATCCAGTGGCTCAGAACAGAATTAATCTTTAAAGAGAGATGGAGATCTAGTTCAACCGCATACAAAGGTGGGATACATGCATGAAGACGTTACTTGGTATGGCAGAGGCCACCTAGAGAATGGTAACAGGATCCTCCTTTTGAGCATTGAGTCTTCGGGTTTTGGAACATCAGGTATTGACTGGGCTTTTACTGAAACGGACTAGTTTATACTTCAGTACAGAAGTTGTGACTCTACACAACACATGGGTCCCTCTGTGGCACCCTTTAAAGGCTTGGATCCTGTTCAGTAGATACTGGCTCTGAAATTAACCCAACCTGACGTCTGCTCATCTTCATTTCCAAGCCTTAACAAGCTAAAAATATGATGTAAACCACATGAAGGAACATTTTTACCATCACAGCTATGTGATTCAGAAAGAACGATTGTTCAAAATCAAACTTAACAGTGTTCAGTATTCCTCAAACCGTGGAGTTCCATCTAGAGGAGAGGAAGCTGGAGCTTCTAGAGCTTTGTGTTTCCAGGACTGCAATATAGGGGCAAGACGTCTTTCATTCCTACAAGACCAGGTAGTAATGGTTACTGATCAGTGGATGGTGGTAATTACAAAAAAACACCAGTTACAGATAATACTTTCTCATCTCTTCGAACAGATGTATGGTCAGCCTCACAGTGGATCTTCTTTTAGAGAAAACTTCTCAGAAAATGTATTTGAAAGAATAAACAAAAAGGACTTTACTGAAGGACTGTCCCAGTAATGAAAGATTCAGGCTTCTTCTGTATCATCATGTACTTTCCTATCAGGATGTTCAGGTTTTAACCCTTAGTGAATATTATTATTTGTCCGCAGTACCCACTGGTATTTATCGATTTCTGTAGGACAAGGGCTTTTATAAAGATTTAAGTAGCTGAGGAATAACTGATCATTCATAGTATGCTCAATGTCTCATACACGTCAAAAGTCCCTGTTTTCCCCACAGGACTGTTCAGTAAACAGTGTTTTTGCTGTCATTAAGGACTATGGGTATTGACATGCAAAAGAGGCTCAAAATGTACAACCTTTTATACCTCCAACCCATTAACTGGATTCCATTTAGAACTAGCCTTCACTTTTGCCAAATTTCAGTAGAGTTTATTTCATGAAAGCCAAATCTATTCTGTCAAATGCTTTTTCTGCGTCCAACCATAGTATAGTTTCACATCTGTATTGATTAAAGAAATTGGTCTGTAGCTACTACATTGTGAAGGGTCTTTGCCCTCCTTATGTAATATAATATTTTGTTTCATCATTTTCCCATCGAGAAATCCATTGAGTAACTGCTGAAGATGTGGTAGAAGGGACGCCTCACATTGTTTGTAGTAATAGTGAATCCATCCGGACCAGGAGCCCCATGCGATTTGGAATCACCTATGGCTTTTTTTAATTTCTTCTAATGAAATTGGCTTTGTGAGGAATTTTAAGAGGATAAGAACTAATTATCTAGTGATTTGATCTGGCTTATATACAATGTCCTTGTCATTGCTCACTATTTTGAGGATAAATTAATTTGTCCTCTTTTGCCTAAGCATCTTGGCCAGCATCTTGGCCAGCATCTTGGCCAGCTTGTCTAAAGAACTTGGCTTGCGTGCGCAGTAAAGTTGTCACCCCTTCTTTCTCAGTGTCAGATGTAATTGCTCTTTGCATCTCCGAATTTCATCATACGTTTGTTGTGATTTTTGGGTAGCAAATATCTTTTGTAGTTCTGTTCATTTCTTATTTAGGTCGGTGATCTGATTTTGCTCTTATTTTTTTGCTGCAGCTCCCAGCTGTATGCATTTCCCCCTGATAACTTCCTTATGGGCCGCCCATACCCCCGTAATATCGACTTCCCCTCCATTGTTAAGGGAAAAGTATTCCTCTATTGCTTTGGTATTTTTTTTTCTCTTAATTCTGGGTCATTTAGTAAATTAGGGTTTAATGTCCTTTTGGTAGCAGGTCGCACAGGGATACACTGACTAGGTCATGGTCTGACCATGATTTGGGGTAAATTGATGCCGCCATTAGATTAGGTGCCATCTGTTGCTGTAACAATATGCACTCTATTCTAGAGTGGGACTTCTTACTAGCAGAATAAAAATGAAACTCCCTTTTTTGGGTTCATTCCCCTCCATGCGTCAAACAGGCAGTGGGATTTCAATATGGATTTAAACGCTTTCGTCGCTGTGGGCATTACATTTGGGTTGGGAAGATACTGGGTTGCTGCCCCTCTATGTCTGGGACTCTGTTTCTAGCTGCTCTCATAAATTACTCTTTAGTGGTAATATAGTGAAAGCGAGCTATTGGACGGTCCGAATTAGTTGTCCGGCCCCCCCAGTGCCCTGTGGATTCTGTCAAGTCTGACATTTTCGGTGTCCATATTTGGGATAAGGAATTCACATAGTTCTGCCATGTATAGGTGAAGACCTTTTACTGATTCAGGCAAATTCCTTATCCTGATGTTCTGCCTTCTTGATCTATTTTCAAGATCTTCCTGTGCCGCTTGTTTATGGGTCTGTTCTTCTCTGAGTGTTGCGGTTTCCTCCTCCAGCCTGTTATGCACCTGTAGGAGGTTATTGTATTTCTCTTCCTTGTTTTGGAGTCTACTGAACTATCTGCTGAGATAAAGAAAGTAGTTACTTTTTTAATTTCTGATTTGATTTCTGATCTAAATGACGTTATCAGGTCTTTTAGGTCCTGAATATCTCCTTTAGTGCTTCTAGCTGAGTTCTCCATGTTAAAACTTGATGATTTTCCTGTTGGCGTAGAGGATTTTTGGGGGATTTGTGAGGCACTCCTTGGAGTGCAGTATGATTTGTATATCTTTAGAATTCTTGTTAACACTCCCACCATCCAGCTCCACTTTAGCATGTCTGCTCCCTAGGCTTACTGGTCACGCCTCCTTTATGTATCTGTCTTAAATATCTTAATGTCAGTGGCAAATCATAAATATTTATTTTGTATGAGACCTCTGGAATCTGAAATTGTCCTGAATATTGCCTTTACTTTTTTTCTGTAGGCTGATATAAAATTTGCAGCGACACAAGATAGCTTGAACGATGAAAAATGAGATACCTAGTTCTGGAGACCTAGACTATAGGCCTCTAAAAACAAAGCCTGGTAATAATGCAGACTTTTAAATATAAGCAGAATATAGTAATGCAGTTGTTACAGTTAAGGGAAACAGATATATATATCTCTGCTTATGATGTCTCCAATAAAGGCATGGATTGTGAAAAGGCTTCCCATACAAGCCTCCAATTGGGGTAGTGTAGGATTTACCTACCCTAATAGTCCCTGGACCTTTTAGATGTTCTTAATTCTTGATAATATATCTTGATGTGGAGGGAGGTAGGTGGGTTGAATGGTATACTATAGCCCAGTCTTGGCTGGCCTTGTAGGCCTGAACCTCATGGGAGGCAAATTTTATTAAAACCATTTGTAGGGCGTCATGGCCAGATTTTAGGGCACAAAAGACTGTTGTAAACTTCCCTCCTGGGAGCTGCAGGCTGACACGTCTTGCTCAGTCCCTGGTTGGATTCCTCAAAAGAGACTAGGTGGGTGGAATTCCATTCAGAGGCCTAAGACATCAGATTATCATATAGTATAAACCATTTCTTCCACCTATAAGGAACACATGGTGCATATAACATCACATGGTAATACCAACATTCATTATTGTGGCCCACATAACATTACACATAAAAACAGCATGTCATAGTCCTTAAAACAAGTCTCATGTCCATTGGAATAGTCTTTGATATTGGCAACTCAATGTATTCGTACCAGAGAATAGGGTTGCTTGTGGGGTTCAGGAGAGTTCCACTCCGTCAAGACAATGGCCATAAAACGTTTAAAAAAAAAATCATTTTCTGAGTACAGGAATCCATTTTGTATTTTTTACATGAAATACTGAGAGCTGTATGATAGAAAGGTGTGTTTGGAGTTATCAGTGGAGGGGGAGTGAAAAGGCAGAAACCTAGAGCTGTTGTTTAGTTACTGAAAAGATTCAAATTGACACCACACCCGTTTTCATTTTTATTATTTATGTATAAAGTACAAATATTTTCCATAGCACTATTTACAAAGTAGAATACAGTGGGTACAAAGCTGTATACAAGTTCTAAGGTAAGTAGAAAAAACGTAATAAATAGTTGTATTGCAACTGAGTGTAAATGCTCTACAGGTAGCGCAGATCAAACCTTTAGTCATAATGCATATGGTCGTATTCACAAACCTATAAAGATAACCACCACTTCCTCAAAACCACATGAGAAAAGAAGTATGACCTGTAATAGGATGAAGTCAAAAGTTCAGAGTCTAGAGTTAGTCCCTGGGTTGATCTTGTTGAGTAGATTTGCAGCTTCCTCGTCAAACGCTGTCCACGTAAAATGTACAACTGGAAAACGGTAGGGGGAGAGGAGCACATCACCTCCTCGTGCAACATAAATGGTGATACTTCACGCAGATAGTAAAAATAGAGTATACTCACATTTTGACCTCAACGAATGAGGTATGGATATGGCCTTTAACGATGATTCACTGAACACACCACTCTGATGGTCTTCCTCCGCTCTCCTTTCTGCAGACTTGTCTCCCTTGGGAATATCTGGAATTGATGTTCTATTTCCGTGTTGCAGGTTGCAGGGTGTGCATATACTGCAAAAAACAAAGTCAGAGGTGGTCAGTCAGAGAACCAACTAACCAACCTTACTATTTAAGTTCTATGGCCATGATAACCCACTCTGAGAGCAGCCTCCTGCCATATATCAGCCCCTTCGTCCAAAGGTGATGAGCAGGTATTAAAGCAGACCCTTACAGTCTCACCACTGTATTAAAAAAAAATAGTGTCCACAAACGGTGCTACATATAAAAAAAATCTCACCTAGTGGATATAACAGAAACCTCCACGGACAGATCTTACAGAATAAATACCATCAACATGTGATATGATAGTAATGGATACGCAGACAGCAAGAAAGTTCCCTACTCTGAAGAGCTTACTGTAACGGGACTTGAATATTAAATCCCCAGATTTCCGCTGGTATAGAAGGTAATATCCCACATCCCCCAGTAACCAGACGAAACACCGTTCAGGAAGTCAACTGAACTTTTTTAAATCCCCGCTCCAGCAGTAAACTGCCAACTGTCAACTTTTTTAAAAATGTTCTGCAATGCATTACACACACATACCCTTGGTTCTTAAAGTGGTACATATATATTGAACCGAACAGATACAGGCATTTAAACAGCAGGGAGAAGGTTTAACTGAGGGCCCACAGGCAAATACATGAAAAATCCTTCACAATGGCCCCCCTTTTTCTCCCTGCTCCGGCAACTCGGTTGGACCTTTCCTGGTCCAATAGGGTTGACGGGACATTCCAAAGTTTTTAATCTGAGGCCAAGTCCGTTTGGCGCGACAGTCCAGCATTCCCGTTTTGCTTGCCTGGGCGATAATGAATAATAAAGTCATAGGGCTGTAACGCCAGGCTCCAGCGCAGCAACCGGGCGTTATGCCCTGAGACCCGGTTGAGCCAAACTAGGGGATTGTGATCCGTAATGAGGGTGAAAGCCCGGCCATAGAGATAGGGTGTGAGCTTTTTGAGTGCCCATACCAAGGCCAAACACTCCTTCTCAATGGTGGCATCACTGACTACCCTTGGCAACAACTTCCGACTCAGGAATGCCACCGGGTGCTCTCCCCCATCCTCTCCGATCTGGCTTAGTACTGCCCCCAGTCCAAACATTGAAGCGTCTGTGTGGACAATAAACCTTTTGTTAGGATCTGGGGTAACCAACATTGGAGCATTAACGAGAGCATTCTTTATTGCTTGGAAAGCCACCTCGCATTCCGGGGACCACAGGACTTGTCGGGGTAACTTCTTTTTAGTCAGGTCGGTCAGGGGTTTGGCTAGGGCGCTATAGTCGTGTACAAAGCGTCTGTAATAGCCGGCTGTGCCCAAGAAAGCCATGACTTGTGTCTTGGTTTGGGGAGTGTACCAATTGGCAACGGCCTCGATCTTAGCCGGCTCCGGCCGTTGCTTACCACATCCTACTCAGTGTTCCAAATATTGTACCTCCGCCATACCCAAGTGACATTTGTCTGGTTTCAGGGTCAGCCCGCCCCCCTTTATCCTATCTAATACTACCCCTACATGTTCTAGTGTGCGCTTCCCAGGTATCGCTATGGATGGCGATGTCATCCAGGTAGGCGCATGCATAGTCCTGGAGACCTCCCAGTAATTGGTCCACCATCCGTTGGAAGGTGGCCGGGGCGTTCTTCATCCCGAATGGCATAACCCGGAATTGGTATAGGCCGAACGGAGTGATGAAGGCAGACTTGGGTATGGCATAATCTGCTAGGGGAATCTGCCAATATCCCTTACATAGGTCAATTGTGGTCAGATACTTCCCTGCAGAGATACGGTCAAGCAGTTCGTCCATCCGTGGTATTGGATAGGCGTCAGAAACTGTTTTGTCGTTGAGTCGGCGGTAATCCACACAGAAGCGGGTTGTCCCGTCCTTCTTTGGTACTAGGACTACCGGCGAGGCCCAAGGACTTTCTGAGTGTTCTATTACCCCTAGCCGAAGCATCTCATCGATTTCCTTCCGCATCCCTTCTCGGACTGCTTCCGGAATACGGTAAGGGGGCTGCCTCAGGGGTGCTTGCCCTGGAGTCTCCACCTTGTGGACGGCTAGGAGTGTGTACCCAGGCTCCTGAGAGAATGTGGCCTGTTTGGTTTCTAGCAAGCGTACAGCTTGAGCCCTCTCTTGTGGTCCTAGTTGTTCGCCTAGCTGGACTTTCTCTATCTGGGTCCTCCCTTCGTTGCTGCCCAATAGGTCTGGAAGAGGTAGTGTCTCTGTGTCTTCCCCTGCTGGTGCACAGATAGCGGTCACCTCCTCTGCCCGTTCCTGATAGGCCTTAAGTATGTTGATGTGAAAGGTTCGCTTCACATCCTCATCCTCGCAGCTAGCTATGGTGTAGGTGGTGTCGCATATCTGCCCTATAACTTTGTAGGGGCCCTGCCAGGCGGCCTGGAGCTTGTCTGTTCGGACAGGCCTTAGCACCATGACTTTTTGGGTGATCCGAAAGCTCCGGTGCCTAGCCCGTCGGTTATACCATACCCTCTGACGCTGCTGGGCCGCCTGGAGGTTTCCCTGCACCGCCTGGGCCAGTTCCTCCATGCGGTCCCGCAGCTCCAGCACATAAGGTACAACCGGGGTCCCCTCAATCTCCGTCTGCCCCTCCCAGTGGTCCTTGATAAGATCTAAAGGCCCCCTCACCCGCCTCCCATATAGGAGTTCGAAGGGTGAGAATCCGGTTGATTCCTGCGGCACCTCTCGGTAGGCAAAGAGAAGGTGTGGTAGGAACCGCTCCCAATCCTTGTACGCCCCCGTGAACGACTTCAACATTTGCTTTAGAGTCCCGTTGAAGCGTTCACACAGGCCATTAGTCTGGGGGTGGTATGGGGAACTAGTCAGGGATCTAACTCCACAGATTTTCCATATCTGCTGGGTTACCTCGGCCGTGAACTGTGTACCTTGGTCGGACAGTACCTCCTTGGGAAAGCCCACTCGGGAGAATATCCGGACTAGCGCATCTACCACCGTCTCAGCCTGTATGTTAGAAAGGGCCAGCGCTTCGGGGTAACGGGTGGCGTAATCTACCACTGTGAGGATATAACCTTTGCCGGAGCGGCTAGGTTGGGCCAAGGGTACCTTCGTGAACGGTTCTTCAATTATGGGCATGGAGACCAGTTTAGCCTTTGGTTGGCCTCCCTTATAACCTATGCGTTGACATATATGGCACGTCTGGCAGTACGCCCGGACGTCATCGGATACCCCAGGCCAGAAAAAGTTCTGGGTTACCCGATATCCCGTCCTGCGTATTCCCAAGTGTCCTGCCAGAGGAACGTCGTGTCCAATTCTCAATAACTCCCGCCGGTATTTCCGTGGAACTACCAGCCTGGCGTTTTTGCCTAGGCCCAGGTGCGTTAACACGTGTCTCGGTGAGCCTGTACAAGCGGCCTTTTTCCTAGATAAACTGTTCCTTCTCTAACCCCTCCGTTCCCTGCCTGGCCTTCTCTCGATACATTCTGAGGGAAGGGTCTCCGGTCACCTCCCGCCCAAAGTCTTCTGGGTTGTCCCAGGGAAGGGGTTCTATAGTCCGGGGTAGGTCGGGTTGGCTTACCTGGGTCTCAGTAGGAAGCGGATGGCTCTCGGCAACGCGACTTTGCGCTCTGGTGGTTACTGCGTGGGCCTCCTGAGCGGTGGTTGAGGCGAACGCCAAAGTCAGGGGCCCAATGTCATTGCCCAACACGACTTCAGAGGGTAAGTCTTTCATTACGCCCACTTGAACATTGCCAGCTCCCGCACCCCAGTCCAGGTGTACTTGTGCTGTAGGAATGAGATAAACTGCCCCCCCTGACACTCTCACAGCAATTGATTCCCCGGCTTCTCCGATGCGTTAATGAGATGTTGTTGTACTAGCAGTATGGTCGCACCACTGTCTCTTAATCCCTGTGCTGTCTTGCCGTTAACCATGACCAGTTGGCAATTGTGTTTCCGATTGTCTGTGCCGGTGGAAGGGTGCCCAATGGTTCTTCCTGACCCAGCTCCTTGAGATCCCAAGTCGAATCTACACAATGGGCTGCTGCTGGGGGTTGCTGGTACCCAGTTTGAGACCAATTTGACCTGGTGTGGTTGTTCATGGGGCAATTCTGTCGGATGTGACCCAGCTGTCGGCACCAGAAGCAACGTAGCTCGCTGACATCCTGTCGTGGGTAGCGAGAGTTAGAAGTCACCGGTCGGTTATTTTTGCGAGTATCCGCATACTCATCCGCCAACTTGGCGGCCTCTGGTAGAGACAGGGGCCTGCGGTCTCTCACCCAGTCTTTGACATCCGCCTGGATATGGTTATAAAACTGTTCCAGGAGTATCAGTTGCAAAATCTCCTCGGTGGCGGCCTGGCTACTGTTAACCCAGTTCGAGGCCGACAGGGATAACTGGCATGCCCATTCCATGTAGGAATCTTTAGCGGTTTTGTGTGAGTCCCTGAACTTCTGTCGGTAGGACTCTGGGGTTACTGCATAACGGGCCAGGAGTGCTTCTTTAACCCTGGCGTAGCTATGGATCTCCTGTTCTGGTACAGCCCGGAAAGCATCAGAGGCTTTGCCTGACAGCTTTCCTGACAATATTGAAACCCATTCTTCCTTAGCTATCCGGTGCAGGTTACATTGTCGCTCAAAATCTGCTAAATAGTTCTCAATCTCACAGTCTTTTTCGTCAAAAGCTTTAAAAGCGCTGAATGGAATTTTCTTTGTATCCGCTGTGTTGTACTCACTGTTTGGGGAGTGTGCTGCTGCCTGCTGGACCGCTGCCAGTTTTAATTGCTGCTCTGCGTCTCTTTTTTTGTTTAGCCTCCTCCGCTAAAAGGCTCATTACTTTCAGAATAATGTCAGCCGTTGGGTTCGGACTGAACCATGCTAGTTTCTCCCTCATTTCTTTGTTGGCTGGTGATTCCTCCTCCTGAATCACTGGTGTCTCCATCTCTTGTACAGCTGGCATTGCTGCAACCAAGTTCTCTTGATCTAGCTCCATTAACTCTGATATAATGACCTGCTTGGTTTTGTTGCTAGCAATCCTTCCACGAGCTTCCAGTAGCTCTTTCAGTGTATTTCTTTTAAGCAGGGTGTACCAGCCTTCCATTCACTGTTCCCAGTGTCTGCTTGGCATCCTGGTGTAACGGAAGTAGAAGGGAAAATCCCGCCGCTGCCAACCAGTTGTAACGGCACTTGAATATTAAATCCCCAGATTTCCGCTGGTATAGAAGGTAATATCCCACATCCCCCAGTAACCAGACGAAACACCGTTCAGGGAGTCAACTGAACTTTTTTTTAATCCCCGCTCCAGCAGTAAACTGCCAACTGTCAACTTTTTTAAAAATGTTCTGCAATGCATTACATACACATACCCTTGCTTCTTAAAGTGGTACATACATATTGAACCGAACAGATACAGGCATTTAAACAGCAGGGAGATGGTTTAACTGAGGGCCCACAGGCAAATACATGAAAAATCCTTCACACTTACAATCTAGAAGGTAAGGTTGTGGTGTGATAAGGGAGGTTGACAGATGCAAGATGGCAGTGATCATGGCAGTAGCTGATGTAAGTGGAGGTGACTGGGTGTAGATTGTGGTTATGGGTGATATATTAAGACTGAAGGTGAGGAGCTTCTTTATACAGATGTATTTTAGATTAGTTTTTGAAGGTTTTGAGGCAGGAAGAGTCTAGTGGAGTGAGGCAAGGAGTCTCCATAGAATTGGGGCAGTGCAAGAAAAGCCCTGAAGGAGGAGTGAGAGGAGGTGTTGAGAGTAGGAAAGAAGAGTGTCATTAATGAGTGAAATGGTGGTTGGGAGAGTATTTTGATACAATAGCAGAGATGTAAGGGGGTGTACTGTTGAGGGATTTATATTTTAGTGTCAGGATTTTTAATGTAACTGGCAGAGGATACTATAAGTGTTGAGTATGGTAGATGAGAATAGAGGAGGTGTCCATTTTAGGGTGGAGAGAGATGAGTGATGGAGACCAGCAAGCCTTGTGTTGCAGTAGCAGAGGTGAGATATCATGAGGGAGTGAATTAGAATTTTAGTTGTCTTGAATAGTAACATTTTGGAGATTTTTTTTAGTTGAAAAAGACTTTGTGATTGATTATATGTGTGGAATAAAAGAGAGGGCAGGGTCCAGTAGAACCAAAGATAGCAGGGCTGGAGGGTGGGAGTGATGATGGCATTATCAATGGGTGTAATCATGACATATTTGGGATAAATGTGGGAGATAGGGATTTGCTGTAATAGAATAAGATCATGTGGAAACGTTGTAAGGTGAAAGGGTTGATAAGAGAGCAGAGGCTTCATCCTCCGTTATAGGGTTAAAAAGCCTATTGTAGATGTGGGACTGGTGAAGGGCAAAGGCCGGGTGTTTTGGGTTTGTTGGGAGGAGGGTTCATTTTGGTTGGAATCAATTTCATTTTTAAAGGGGCTAGCAAAGTATTCAACAGTGAGACTGGCAATGTCGGGGCTGGTGAGAGGACGGAGATGTGATCGTAACACATTGGAAAGTTGTGAGTCAAGTGCTTGGAGGTTTCTGAATGTTTTGGTGGCTCAGATTAAAGGTCAGTTGGTGGAAGTTGTGGTGAGGTTGCGGGTTAGGGGAGGTGGTCATATAGAGGGAATGGGGATGTAGTGCAGAGATTGGTAAAGATAAGAGAGTGTCCATCCCAGTAAGTTTGGAGCCTTGTCCATTGTGGGAGGCCAAGGGACGATGTAAGTGAAAGTCATTTTGCGGCTGTAGAGGAGGTGGGTATGGCAATGTTGAACAAGTGAAAGTTTGTTAGAGGAGAGAAAAGGAAGTAGCAGGTGATCAAGAAATTGAGATGGTGGTCCAGGCAGGAGATGGATCACAGCAACATTCAGAGAGATGAATGAGAAGAGGTAGACAGTGTGAACTTAAAAAGATGAGAATTTTGAGGGAAGTAATCAAAGGTGTGCAGTGAAATGATCAGTAAGAAGAAAGTAATAAGCGCAGACCTCCACCTTATTTGTTCCCAGGTTTAAGTATGTAACTGAAGGGTAGGCCACCATAAGAGGGGGGGGGGGGGCAGTGTCTATCGGTGGTCACTGAAAATAGGCTCACTCCATCAGATTGAGGGAGTTGAAGATAAATAGGTTACTATTATTATCTTTTATTCTGTAGTGCTGTCCAGGGGTTAAGAATAGGCAAAAATAGAGTAATAACAAATTTAAAGAATGGAGGGCATGAATGAAAGTGAGTTTATTACAAATAGCCCATGCCCTCCACATGAAAAGGGCAAATCAGATGGTTGTGACTGGTGATGGATATAAGGTTTGTGGTGTTCCAGGTCTTTCCTACTGTGGTGGCCGTGCGTGGCTGACGCCAGGTGGAAATGAGTGAAGGGCCTGGGTTAGGGGGACATACCTCCAGCAGAAGATGGAGTGAGAGATGGGATTTACAGAAACTTGTTTCCCTTTTGAGCATTAGAAGATGGAGGAGCTAGTGATTGAAGGAAGAAGATGGGCGCCTGGGAGCAGAAGAGAGGTGATCATACAGTTCTAGGCATGATGAGGAGAAACTGAAGAGAAGAATCTGAGGTTATGAAGAAGAACAAAGTGAAGAAACATTGTGATACAATCAGTTTAAGTGAAAATCAATAAAAGTAAATTGATATAAAATGCCTCCCCTGGACTACGCCTGTCAGAGGAGATGGATCGTTACATGTATTGAGTTCCTGAATAATTCCAATTGCTACACTTAGAATGATCACTTGTGACTTGTGGCCAGAGGCGGGTGATATTGCATCCTTTAATGCCCCCCCCCCCCCCACCCCACCCTTGCGGACCTAGAATCAAACATTGCATCAAAGGATGGAACCACAGCTCTCTCCAGACACTCACTTGCACACCATTTTGTTTTCCATTGTACAGTGGTCCTTAAGGTGGATGTGACCTGACCTCGGGTCATGGGCCACACAGGTCTAGACAGGAATTTTGGACAGTTTGTGTTAACACATGAATAGTACAACTAGTTTATTTGACCTCCGTATCTTGATCTCTGCCAAAAACTGAAACCCTGAATAACCACCCATAATGGGTCATGATGTGACTTATCTTCCCTCCCAATACATTTATCTTTATATTATGAGGGTAACAGCCACATCAATTGTTTACTGATAAATGTCAGGCGCCATCATTATAAAAAGTATAAAATAATTATTTAGAAGGTACCTACCAACCATTAGGGAAAAAGCATGACCCTGTCCCAGTCACCAAGTTCAGAGATGCCCATAACCTGGTAAACTACAAGCCGGTGTTAGTAGAAGTCCGAGTAGACATCACCTTCAGAAGAGGAAATCTCGGACTCTTGTTTCTATAGAAGACACAGATCATGAAAACTTAAGTGATAGAACTATTGATCCAAACAACTGGAAATAAAACCAACATCCGCCAAGACCTCTTCTCAAAATGGTCCTCGAGATATCGCTTAGACTCTTCTTACACTACTTAGCAATTCTACCAATAGAGGGCACTTTACTCAGGGATGATGATCTCACACTGACCGACTTTTCCTTCCATGGTGGTCTTTCACCTTTCGTTTTGTTTGGCAGCGACAACCCTGATTAAGAACACACATACCAAAATATTTAAATTGCATATGAGTAGCATGATTAGCATAATCTTATCTTCAGTAACGTTATAACCATCAACCCTCAAATCAACGCAATTATTACATGAGAATCATTTCATGTTTTATCCTTGTTATAAGAGTGACATTTTCTGTGGGACGGGTCACTATGGGGGTGTTAGTGGGGGTGTCACTATGGGGGTGTTAGTGGGGGTGTCAGTGTAGGGGGTGTTAGTGGGGGTGTCACTTTGGGGGGTGTTAGTGTAGCTGACACAATGTGCACTTAGATCTTTTGTATGAAGATGTTCAGAGTATTTGCAAACACATAAAATGCAATTTCTTAGATTTTTTTTTTTTTCTAAATCTTTACCCTTGAGTAAAACTCCTCCTTAATACAGACGTCTACAGACCTCGGGGCTCGTTCCTTCTGTCCATCTGAGCTGGGAACGTAACTCGATGCAGCTTCTGTCCAACTGCTGATGTGGCACCAACTGCACATCTGGAAGCTACAGGAATTAGCTGGCTCGTTGGTCTAGGGGTATGATTCTCGCTTAGGGTGCGAGAGGTCCCGGGTTCAAATCCCGGACGAGCCCAATTTATTATATTTTCAATATATTTTCAGGAATTCTAATTATTACATTTTTCAGTGAATTAATAGCATATTAATGTCCACACGTTTAAGTTTGTAATCTCTGTAACAGGATTTTCATGTAAGAAATCAATTTCTGTGCGAGGTAGACCAGAATCCCCCACTCCTATTATATATTTTTTTTATTAAATAGCATGTTAATTGTGCCTTCACAAATAAAACAATTTTTTTTTTAGGTTTAGTTCTTACAGATTTTCATATATAGATGCAAATTCTAAAATGTAAGCATTAACATTAATATATTATTCAATTGTAGGGACGCGGAATGATTACTAATTAGTGTTTCACAGCTAAATTCTAACGTTATATGATTTATAGCATTATTAGAGGAATACCCATCTTCTTCATTTTTTTTTTTATTATTTAATAATTTGTGCTTGAAAACGATCAAATTCAGTTGTGAACTAAGTTTCTATGAATTTTGGAAAACTTTTCAACAACAGTAATGGCTTCGATAGTCACTTCTATATCAATTATATTTGTATTATATTATTAAATTATACATTTAATAACTTTATGTTTGTGACATATTTTTGTTCTAATTTACATTGTGGTTCATATAATACTTTTAATGATATCCGACACAGATAGTGCTTATAATGAATATTGGGAAATAAAAATAGAGTCAGAAGCTGAATATTATGGGGTTACAATCCGTGGCACAGCTATGGGGAGGCACGGGGGGCGCAGCACCCCAGGCTTCAGCTCCTTGGAGGTGGCACTTGTGTCTTCCCCCAGACTCCCTTGTACCCCTTGTCTCTTTCCATCTCCCTAGTGTCTTCCCCACTTGTCTCTCTCCCCCCTAGTCTCTCCCCCTCTCTCTTTCTCTGTGTATGAGTTTGGGTGATGGCTCCAAGATCATACATAAAGGTAAAAGAGAGGGGGTAAATAAACAAGGAGGAGGACGGGGAGAGAGAAAAGGGGGATGAGGGGTAAAGAGACAAGAGGGAGGACGGGAGAGAGAAAAGGGGAAGGCAGGGGGAGGCAAGAGAGGAGAGAGAAGAGGGAGGAGGAGGATAAAAACAAGAGGGGAAGAGACATGGGGAGGAGGGAGGAGTGAGATGAGGGAGGAGAGAGATGAGGGGGGAGGGAGAAGAGAGATGAGGGGGGAGGGAGGAGAGAGATGAGGGGGGAGAGAGAGAAGAGTTAAAGGGAGAAGGTGAGAAACAAGGGGGGAGAGGGGCAGAGACAAGGGGGTGACAAGAGGCGGGAGAAATACAATGGGGAGAGAAGAGAGACAAGAGGGAAGGGTAGACACAAGGGGTAGAGTGAGAAGAGTTTGAGGGAGTAGGGGAGAGCCAGGTAAAGGGAGAGGGAGGAGAGAGACAAGGCGGAGGAGGGGGCAGAGACAAGAGGGAGGGATAGACACCAGGGGGAGAGTGAGAAGAGACAAGGGAGTAGGTAGGCAAGGGAGGACAGAGAGAAGTGACGGGTAAAGGGAGAGACAAGGGAGGAGGGGAGAGAGACAAGAGGGGGAAAGAGAAGAGTTGGAGGGAGAAGGGGAGAGACAAGGGAGGAGGGGGGAGAGAGATAAGAGGGGGAAAGAAAAGAGTTGGAGGGCAAGGGGAAGAGACAAGAGGGGGAAAGAGAAGAGTTGGAGGGTGAAGGGGAGAGAGACAAGACAGGGAAAGAGAAGAGATGGAGGGCGAAGGGAAGAGACAAGGGGATGAGGCAGGGAGAGATAGGGAGAAGGAAGAGGCAAATTGTAGAGGGGGTGAAGAGTGAGGCAAAGAGAATAGGGAGGGACAGATGGTAGGGAGAGAAAAAAGGGGGAGACAGGGAAGAGAGATAAGGGGGAGAGAGAGCAGGGAAAGACAAAGAGAGAAGGGGGAGGCTGCACATTGGCTCTTATAGACACAGGCTGCACATTGGTCCTTTTAGGCACAGGCTGCCGCTTAATCCTTTCAGGCACAGGCTGCCCCTTAAACCTTTCAGGCACAGACTGCCCCTTAATCCTTTCAGGCACAGAGTGCTCTTCATTTCCTGGAGAGACAGGAAAACTTGGGACAGCCCCAGGCGCCACTGGTTACAATTGTATTGTGTATAGATCTATAAAGTGTAAATATTACCGAAAATGTATTGAGAAAAAAAAAATCTATCTATTGTACTGTAAACGCTGCAGATTTTCTCGTTCTTAATGTTTTCTAACCTGACATTCCATATCTTATCATTATCTCAGTTTGAGGATGTTATCCTTTTTAGCAGATTATTTTTTCCTAGTGCTCCATATAGGCAAAAAGACGACATATAAACATAAGTTATATCCACCATGATTAGAGCTTTCTGGGTAGTGAGTTGTGCACGGATTCTAGTTGGAGAGATCACTTCACACTTCAGCCAAAAGGCTGTATAGAATAACATAGGGTATGGAAAGCAACCTCTGGTGGACAACGTGAATATGAGGGGCATGACCCATCCCATGAGTGGTAAGGACTGGGGGCAGTCTGTGGATGGAGAACCTAGGAAGGGATTTAAGCTTGAGGCGGTGGTCCACATCTTAAATCTTTCCCAGTCACCACAGAAACAGGTCAAGCCCCTCCCACCCATTTGGTTATTGTTCCCCTGTAACTTTTGATAGGGTCAGCTAATTTATTTCTAATAAAATGGACATTGAAGCCGTGGTGGAGCTACTTCAGAGGAGAGGAATGGTTCAGGGCCTAGCTGCTTTAAAACCACTTATCTTCTGAGGCAGAAGGATCAGCATCAGGTTGGACGGTATTCACATGACATAAGGTCACTAGGGTGTCTGGGTCCAATACGCACACTATGATGACTGGGCTATAGGTTGCCTTAACTGCCCTGATTGAAAACACTAGAGGTCAGAAATGTCCTCTAATTATAAGCAATGCCATTGCAGGAGTTTGGATGTTGCAAGAAGCCTCCAGTGCATTACGAGCAGGGCCTAGTTCAGCTGAACCCGTAGTAATTTCATTGCCTCTACGTAGTGACCTTCCTCGTGAGTGGTCAGTTGAGAAAGATAATGCTGAACATAGGGTGGCAGGGATAAAGTAGCTGATCAAGCTCATGCCACATTTATCTTTGTTAGTCTGGGAGTACTGGTAAACATGTTGCTTTTGGATGTCAAACAGCGGTTGCCAGAGGGAAAAGTCCACCTCAAAAAAAGTCTGTTTCTCCTTCAATGATGGCTGTCATGAATCAGCCAGGGGCCATATTGGATTTGGCATGAACTATGCTGGGGCCATATTGAGACTGGCAGCAGTGGCCATCTTGGGGCTGGGTTATCTTCCACATGCTGTTGCCATGTGGAAGAACAAAAGGTTTGGGCTCACAGAGCCACTGCTTGTGAATGGTATGGGATAGGGGAATGAGTAGGGGGTTCCACTGTCACCATTAAATAAAGTCAGCATTACTGCATAAAATGGATTGACGTGGAAAACCTGCCCAACCCTGATACCATGTGGGAATGGGGAAATATGTTATGGGGTATAATATGTTAGTATTATATTGTATATTGTATTATGGAGTGATAGCTATGTTTTAATTAGTCAACCCTCCCCCATTGTATAAACTCTCAGTCAGGAGGAGGCCATATGGTCCTTAGTGTAAACAATGGAGATAGCAGAACAAAGTGATGTGCCAGACTGCCAGGCACCGTAGGACAATGGTATAGTACAGGGTCTTCCAGCCTCAATACTAGGGCCATAGGCCAGGGCAGAGATGTTACTCTCTCCACCGCCAGAGATAGAATGAGCATGGTAGCCACGCCTGGGGTTGGCCCATGGGAGGAGTCTCATGGTTCCCACGTAGGGACCCTGCCTGATTGGCCAGAGGCAGTTAGGGGCTGACTAAAGGTAGCCCCTCCTGGTAATGTTGTATGCCTGTTTAAAAGATGTTGTTTTCCAAATAAAGTTGTTCATAATTTTCATCAAGACGTGGCATGTAGATGTATTATTTACCCTGGGACATATGCTTGCAGTAAGATTCGTCAGACTTACTGTCAATATTGCTCGGTCTAACCCAAGGGCTGAGACATGATGTTCCTGAAATCAAGACTACCTCCAAGGTCCAGAGTAACCCAAATCCGGTCAACAGACCCCAGCCAGAGAGTGGGTCGTGACAATGGCCAATGTAAATGGGGAACGGACTGTAGATTTAGTCAGACACCATCCCTGGCTAAGCACGTACCATAGGGTTAGGTTAAATCTGAGTTGGGTTTTACAAATGGTTTTGTTATTCCTGCAGTTGGGTGGTGGGGAGCACTCGGTCCAAAAATCTTCCGTCTGCTTTACATGCTCCTGAGGTTATTAGAGCACGTAATAGAAGGGCATCTTGTTGTTTCTTCCATAAATCCAGTTCCACTTTTTTTGCTGTTTTGATATTTATGAAGTATAGTTTTTGAAGCAATGGGCTTTCTTCTTGTTACTGTTCCATAAAGCCCATCTTTGTGGAGTGTCCATGTTATAGCTGTCCCATGGACAGTCACTCCCATCTCAGACTCCTTCCAATAACTTCTTGTAGCTGTGTTACCGTTAAAAGTTAAAGGGGAAGCACGAGGAGGAGGCGGACCAGTTCTGAGTTGGCAAGCACCAACAGATTTGCCAGATTGAGTGAAACTGTTGGGGATGTCCATTCAGGAATGGCAATACCAGATAGAGCTGTTCCCTCTAACAGCCGGGAGAACAGTTCTACTGGAGGAGAGGGAGGGCAGCATAGGCAGAGCAACAGGCATGTTTGGGCCGTTGGGGGACTCTGTATGAATTTTGGAATCTGGATGACAAATCGCCTTGTCTACCTCCCTAATTATAGTTTGCTGTGTCCCGGGTGCTCGGGTTCGGCATGTTGTGGATTGGGTTAATAGACTATTGGTTGGAGCTGGAAATGACCCAGAAGTCGTGGTAGAAATAACAAATTTAGTGGGAGATGGAGTTTCATAAAAAAAAAGGATTCTATGGATCTAGGAAACAAACTTGGGGCAAGGAGCTCCAAGGTAGCATTTTCTGAGATATTACAAGTGCCACCTACAGTAACAAGTACTTCAAAACTGCACACAACAACTTGAAGTGTATGTTTGCTAATGCAAAAAGTTTGCCACAATAAACAGGAGAACTAGAATTATTAACAATTAATGAGAAACAGGATGTTATGAGCATTACTGAAACATGGTGGGATAATTCTCATGACTGGACAGTCAGTTTGGACGGTTTTAACCTATTTAGAGATAAGGGGAATAGCAGAAGAGGAGGAGGAATCTGGCTTTATGTTAAACCAGATTTAAAGCATATAGTCACAGAAGATATTTATGGCGGGACAAGTGAGAATATTGAAGTCTTGTGGGTAGAAATAAATAGTGGAGGAACAATCCTAAAATAATATCTGTAGATACATGCTATATATTCCCAAATATAAGTGAGGAACTTTAATGAATGCAGCTAAACATGGTCAAGTTCTACTGGGATATTTTATCCTGAAATAAACGGAATGAATACGACCAGCAGTTCAGCGAAGAGGAACAGGTTCTTGAGTACAATCCAAGATCATTATCTGTCCCATGTTATCTAGAGATCTAAAATGCCAGTTAAATCAAGTTTAAAGTCAGTGTGCAGCACAACAAAATTTGTACACGTCCAAGGGAGATGGGGGTGAATACTCATGTGGTCCTTACAAGTTTGTATGAGGCACAAATAAAAAAAAAAAAAAGCAACAGATTTATTTTGCCATCAGTATTTTTTTTTTGTAGAATTATGTTTCTAAATTTTGTCCACATTTTCTTTTCAAATATGACCTATAGTCAGGTGACCATAGAAAAAATATGAACACTGGTACTTAAACCCTCACACCAATGAGAACATCAAGCACTTTTAGTCGTCTTATTCAAGCTCTTCCTCCACCACTTTTCATCCCAAGACTTTATTCAATTTGCTAAACCCCAACTACAGACTGTTTCTTCAGTATCTCCTCCCATCCCATACACGGTATCTTCTCACATCACATACACTTCTTGCTTCCATGCTGCTGAACTTTTTCCATCACTTTAACTCATCCAAGTTCATTGCTCCCCAAATCACGGATCACACTGTTATCTTAATACCCAAAGAAGTCCCTATGGGGTTATTTAACACCACCCCATCATCACTACCCCAATGCACACCTCACTCATCCACCACCCATACACTTACAGTGACAACTGTCCCTCACTCAACCACTTTTTTTATGGAGTTACAAGGAAAATTTGTAAGTGGGTGGGTATATATATATATATATATATATATATATATATTTATTTATTGCAACAGAGTCAAGCAAAGAGTGTCCCTCTTTGGAGTTCTCACTTAGGCTTGGGCCTAAGCAGTTTGAGCAGTGTGTGAAATCTGCTGAAAGAGGTCCTGTTGGTGGGCCTCTGTTAGCAGCTAAAAGAACCAAGTCAGATTGCAGAGCAGAACCAAGTCAGTCTGCAGAGCAGAGCCAAGTCGGTCAGCAGAGCAGAGCCAAGTCGGTCTGCAGAGCAAAGCCAAACTGGTCTACTGAGGAAAAGCAAAGTCGGTTTGCTGAGGAAAGCGGTTTCCAAGTTTAAAGACTGTGTAAATTAACCCTAGTGAGAAGGCAGCAGTATAGCTAAGGATTTGTCAGCTCTGTTGCTAAAAGGCATATTAAGGGACCCTGCAGGTTGGAGCATTTTGGAGAGACGGGTGGGCTGAATGCTCCCCTTTCTACTGATGAAGATATTTACAAGAGAACTGTGTGATTTGTTATACCTTTGGCTGATGTAAGACATTATGTGGTGTAATTTTTGGACCTTCTAGAAGGTAACAGGTCAATCTACCACAATATGTATGATCAGTTAATAAAGTTACCTGGTAGTTGTGGGAGGGTCTCTCTCCTATGGTGACGAGCAAGCGTGTGCCTGGGAGCTAACCAGTGGTAGTGTCTAGCATATGCAGAATTTTTACTTGTAGGATGCGTGAAATGGAAGTGTGTTTGGTGAATGAGCGCCCCTCACCTCATGTAGCAGAGATGTGGCCTTTAGCTAAGCCCTGCATGGCCTGCTTAGAGGGCCAAGGGCCGAGTTCAGTAGAGGAGAGAGGGGAGAGGTTTATGAAAACGAGGCCTGCGGGTGCTGATTTGGGAGTTGTAGAGAGTAGGTCGATTTGGACTTACAGTATTGAAAGGTCAAAGGTTAGCAGATTTGGCCTGAAATCCACAAAATATGGTTTAGAAAGGCCAAAGCATGACCTCAGATAAGTGCTTACAAGGCTGCAGGAAGAGGTGGGGCAAGCTGCATTTTCTTAGGTTCACACACACATATATATATATATATATATATATATATATATATATATACAGTATATACAGATGTAAACCATTACTTGGAGATGGTGGCAGTTTCCTGGAGGTCAGTGTGAGTCGATCATCAAAGAGAACGGTGCAAGCCTTGCATTGTGTAGTTTCCTCTCCTAATGAAAAAGGTAACATGTTTTGGGTAATTCTTTAGAAATGAGAGTGTCAAACAGGACAAAGCCCTGAGGGCAGATGGCACCCTGCGACACACGTGGACCTCTGGAGTTTATTTCCAATTAGTTTACACAAAGACCACCTTCACTTGCCTACTTCTTCCTCCATCTTGACATATTTGCTCTCAAGGAAACAATGAATAATCTATGAATAATAATCTGATCTGTATTCTAATACGTTAAAAATAAACGATAATAATAATACAAACATTTACTCATAAATTCACATAAAAAAAATTATTAGCATTTTCTTGTTGTGGAGCTTATAAAAGACTCAAGGAAACACATACAGTTCTGTACACAAGTATTTATCCCCTGGACTTTTCCACACATAGTAATGTTACAATCTAGAATTACATTTAATTAGTTAATGGACGTCTGACTTGGAAGAACCTTTTGGGGCACCATTAAGTTCATTATTTAAAAAAAAAAAAAAATGGTACAACCACAACTCTGCCTAGAGAAAGGTCAAACATCAATATTCAGTGACCGATATGGGAGGCATTAATCAGAAAAACAACCAAAAGGTCAATGGTAACGGAAGGAGGTGGAGAGATCTACATCTGAAATGGAGACATCATCCATTGGGTAACTATAGACTGCCGGCTCCACTAGCCAGGTTTTTGAAGAGTGGCAAGAAGAAAACAGATCCATATCACATCCAGTTTGGAGTTGGCCAAAAGCTGTGTAGGAGACATCACATATATAAAAGGGGTCCACTAGTCTGCCAACATTCCTCCTTACCCAGAGTACCCAAACCTCATGGGGAGGCGTATCGGTAGCATCGTATTGTGTGGATGCTTTTCATTTGCAGGGATGCAGAAAAAGGTCAGGGTTAAGGACAATATGGATGGAACCAAATACAGGGTTATTAGGGGAAAATTGTTTCGGTTTACAAGAGACCTGCACTGGACTGGAGGTTCACCTTTCAGCAAGATGATGACCCTAAAACTAAAGTTATACTGGAGTCATGTAAAACCAAGACCCTGAATGTCTTGGAATGGTGCAGTTGAAACCCAGAAATCAAGCTGATTAAGACTTGAGAAATACTGTTCAGCAACAATGCCCATCCAATGTAACAGAGCTTAAGCAATATTTCAAGGAATATCAAGCAACATTTTAAGAATGCAGACATGTGATGCTGGTAGACACTTTGATCGAGTTGCGGCCTTGCAATTGAATCGAGCTCGGAGTAGGCCGTATGTGTGTGGGCCTGCTGCAAACCCACAGCTGACACAACTTATGGTGCTATTCAATTGGCCAGGGCTTCAAGTGCCGGCCCGATAGCATGGTTTGTGATGTGCGCTATTGAAAGCATTTGCGAGCTTGAACACGATCGCTGACGCAAGGCCGTAACTCCCAGTTAGAAACAGCCAATGGAATCTGGATCCGATTGTGACTCCTGGTTCCAGCCCTTAGGACTTTGCAATCCAACCTCCATTTTTTATTGAAGTCCTACGGGCTTGAATTATGTGTTACGATTGGACCCACACTCCAGATATAATGCAATATTGATAAAGCCGTAAATATGATATATTCTGTTACATGCGAGTTCCATTATATGTATTAACACATTAATTGATTGCCGTGATCGATATAACATGTAAATTAAACATGAAATAAAGTACTTTTCGGGGTCAATTTGTGAGCTTGAGAATGGTGCGCTATTAATTCTAAGACCTAACATCACTTTTACTTTTAATAAAAGTACAGTATTGATTATTTTATTTGCTTTTAACGTGCTCCGAACAGGTCATTTAGCCCTTTGTGAGTCCTCCTTGGTAACAGTAACTTGAGGTTCGACTTTTGCCATTTGCGGGCTTGATGGAGTGGTTAGCGAGGGGGAATCGGAGCAATTGAATATCGATTTGCGATTTTGTGTTCGCAACTAGCGGCCGTGACAGATCCAACTTGCGATTTGAACATTCGCAATAAATCTCATCCCGGAGCCCATAACTCGATCCAAGCCTGCAAAAAGTTGTCAATTGAATAGCAAAATAACTTGTGGGCTACATTTCCAAGCCCGGATCTCCTGAAAGCCTCAGGTGTCAAAGAGTTCACAGTTGAAGCCAAGTGTAGCTATTACTGACTCTGGATCAATACTTATGCAATTTGTTGTTTCTTTGGCATCTTCCTTACCCTGACATCTTCCTTACCTTCCCACCCTCAACAACAGCTTCCACTCCATATATATATATATATTATTGTTGACAATGCCATCATCACTCCCACCTCCCAGGCCCGTTGTCTTTGGGTTTTACTGGATCCTGCCCTCCTTGGTGATTTTTTTTAGATGAAAAAAAGACAACACGTGTCACTATCTTACACAAGAAACAACTAAAATTCTTATCCATTCTCTCATCATATCTACTGCAACTCTCTCCTTGCCGACCCATCACACGTTTATTTCCACTCCATCTATAATGAGCACATCTATTAGACTAATCTACCACACTCAAAGCTCTTTGTCACTCCACAACAGTGAATACCCTTATATATCTCCTCTCTCCTCTAAATACTCCCCCAACCGCCCTCTTCGCTTTCCTAACAACCTTCTTCTGTCCTCCTCTCTTATCACTCGCACCTTCAGGACTTTTCTTGTGCTGCCCCTATTCTCTTGAACTCCTTGCCTCGCTCCATTAGTCAACCCTCCTGCTTCAAATACTTCAAGACCTCACTAAAATGCATCTGTATACAGCTCATCACCCTAAGTCTTAATACGCACAGTGTATCGATCACCCTCCTGGCTTTCCAAGAAGCACTTTGCAAAATTGAAAACTTTTAATCTTACAAACACGGGGCCTCCATTTGTTTGCATTGTGTAAATGTGTTTTGGACTTGAACTTACTTCTGTGTAGCGCTGCAGAATATGTTGGCGCATTAAAAATAAAGGAATGAATAATACCTTTAAAGGGTTAAGTTTGTTTTGTAAACTCAAATGGTAAAAATCCCAAAGAAATACGTATTAATTCAAGGTTGTACACAACAAAATGTGAAAAAGTCCAAGGGGGTGAATACTTATGCCAGCAGAGGAATTGACATTTTATTAGCTTATTGTTGTATTTTAGCTATTTTTGCAGAGAATAATCAAATCCCCAGTTAGTACCAACGTCCTGCTAACAACATGCACAGGGCCGGGCTCGGGATCGTTCCTTCTCCTTATATACTATTAGAAGTGCCGGAATGTAACTTGAGGAAACCTCTGTCCAACTGCTGACGTGGCACCAACTGAATGGGAATGATTCAGTGCGAGAGAGCCTGGGTCCAAATCCTTGACACATTTTGCTTCTATATTCACGTTTATTAAATCCTTATTAGGTCTGTAAACTCTCTTCAAGTATTTGCCTACATTGTTCCTGTAGGCAGTACCTGGGTGGTGGTATCTCACCACTTTATGAGGCTTTGTCTGGATCACAAGGTGAAGATTCTGACCAATTTGGGGATGGGCTCAGGGACAGGGTGAATGTTTACTGCTCATAGTCAAACTGACTAATTAATAGCTGACTGGGTTAACGAGTGCTTATCACCACATATCTGGCCAGGGTCAATATTGGTACTGGTATCTTTGTAACGAGGTTCCAGCAGAACCCATTATTAGACTGGACAGATAGGGGGATAAATGATCATTTGGCACACGTCCTCTTATGCGTGGGGCTGCCGAGCTTTTGGTCAGCGCTGTACCAGGACTACAGATGGCGTGCATCGGGACTGATCTCTGGATCTTGAGTTTCCATCTCTAACAATGGATGCCACCATGAACTGGGATAAGATGGCGACTTGCAATCTGCTCACAGCGTAGAAAAAAAAAGGCGTAGGTATCTGCATCTGGTCCATCGCGTCTTTCAAATATAAATATTTGTTCTTGTTTCTTGGGTACAGTTATTTTAAAGGATGACATTCTGTTTTTGCGATGTATCCAGAACACTCTCCCACAGATACAAACCACTCTGGCGCATCCGCCTGTGACACGTGATGTCCTGGTCATCTAATCTTCACAACTGACCACACTGAATCCCACAAACCCATGAGGATAAACCAATAAATGTTCCTCGTTATATGGAGCAATATGAGGAGTACTTTGATAAATATGTTGTGTAGGAAGCAGTTAAATTAGGATTTAAAAAAAAAGAAGCCATTTAAATATCAGGATTAACACGTTTTCTTTTTTTTCGTTTCACCATCTGGTATCAAATGAGCGAACAAAGAACAATTTAAATAAATTCACATTGTGTGGGAAATGAAGAGCCAGACAACGCAGAGGTTAAAAAATAAAACAAAACAGACCATTTATAAAGGAACCTGGCGATTACACCACGAGCAAAGGGGTTACAAGGAATATTGTAGGTATATACAAATATATATATATATATAAAACAGGTAGCACAGCTGCATATAGAGGTCATTACTCTGAAAAATAGAACAAAGAAAAGGCAGAACACGGGGATCCTATATATATATATCTCTAGGTATATACACATATACATACGCACAAAACATTACTTGTGGACGGTGGCAGTTTGCTGGAGGTCGGTGAGTAAATCATCAAAGAGAACCGCGCAATGCCGGGGACGCCCTGTATTGCATCGTGCAGGTCCCTCTCATAGGAAAACAGGAAAATTGTCTGGCAATGAGAGTGGCAAACATGGCAACCCCTAATGGGCAGATGGGACCCTGTTAAACACGAGCATCTGGCATTAGAATCACATTGGCAGTTGGCAGCATGATGAGCGCCCACGCCTGGCTGGAGATCTGTCCACCTGCGCAATGTGAAGACAACAGATGGACGGCTCGTCGCTAAAGTTACGTTTATGTCAGTGTTTTTGCTTGTAGTGGCACTCGTAGCAGAGCAACATCACCATACCGCTTGGGAATATAGTTTTGCCATATTTCATGATTTGTAAACTGGAGACAACGGGCTGACCGAGGGGGCTTCTGAACAATGTCACGCATTAGACGGACTAAAGGTTGGTTGTTAGTAGGTGATACCTTTCAAAGGACCAACTGAAAAATTACTTGTAGATTATTATTATTTGTACCAAAAGTGTTCTTCTTCAAAAGGTATCAAGTTGCTGCTTTATTTTACTGGACTAGTAAGGGGATCTTATGGAGGACTGAGCCCACTGGAAGGAGTGGGAGTTTCCTAAAGAAGGTGGAGTACATTAGATACCATGTGATAGGGTACAGGGGTGTGCCGAGGGCCAAATACACAGGATCCTGAAGAAGCCGTGTACATGGGACTTGTGAGATGGTGCCAACGGTGAATACATTGGAGTTCTGAAGATGTTTGGGTACATTGGATCGAGTTGGAGATGATAGATGTCGTTGTGCTTTGGATGATAAGGTTATGAAGTGCATGCAGAAGATTGGAAGGGTATTCTCTGGAGAGCAGAATACATTGGAGATATTACAAGTGATAAATCAGACCTGCTGAGAATTAGATAGGAGAGGGCTCCACCAGACTCAGAACGCCCTATACCTCCTATCAACTATGGAGTGATGGAGGGTATAGAGACACGTAAACCCTCTGTCTATTATTATCCTTTATTTGCCCACATATTCCATAGCGCTACATGGGATCTGGATTCCAATCAATAGCCACCTCCCCATATTTACATGGGATGAAGATTCAGATCATTGTGACCAGGAGGACCATACGAGGAGTACAAAACATGTTGTATTTGGATAAAACACATCTTCAAGAGTATATATTCCAGTGTGGCTAACGGCAACAAAACATTTAAATGGCCAGTCGGTATTAATTTCCCTTTCTCCACAAGAAATATCATATAAGGTCTCAGTGGTTTCCACCAAATCGGCTGTTAAATAACACTGCTCTTCACCATATGTACAGCGCTACGGAATATGTCGGCGCGTTATAAATAAACTATACTAATAATTAAAGTGTATAATGTACAGCTGGATGAATACTATCTCAGGTTAGATCATAGGTGCACGTACAGAAGTATTAACAGCTAATTGAAAACATACAATATAATGTCTCTAGTAATAATACTCAGTAGAGTTGGTGGAAGTACTTTAGGAAGGAAGAGGGCTAAACATGTTGCACGGAGGGGAAATTATTCTAAAGACAACTGAACATGTTGAAATGGTAAAAAATGGTTGTGATGAGAGCAGAATGGTGGAAGATAGAGCCTGTCTTCGAGAGGACAGAACGTTGACCTCACACTGTAGGGTCCTGAGAAGATACACTGAAGAGGAAGGGATATGATTACCTAGCACTTCAAGGGCTTTGGAGAGGACAGGATATGTCTCCTAAGAGCACTGGAAAGCATGTAATATATTGGCTTGGCACTGGAGGAGATCTGGACATCGGGACAAGAGAGGATATGGTGACTTGACACAAAGAGGGTTCTAGAAAGGGAGAAATTAGATGTTGTCAAGGTATTGATAGGGCTCTGGAGGGGAAAGGATCTTTTGTCCTGGCGCTTACGCCATTATGGAATATGGGATATCTTGGTCTAGGCTACTAGATGGTTTTGAAGATGGCTGAACATATCGGAGGATGCTTAGCTGTATATTGGTCTGGATGGGAAAGAGATATCACGAGAACGTGCACACTGACATATACATTTTGAAGGATTAGACCCAGCTACTATGCGCATTTTCAAATGTTTTAACGTGATAAGCGTAGGACTCTCCGTGGTATGCGACAAGCCAATGTGAGGATCAGTGTTTTATTTAAATGTCTGTATTATTACCACTGCTGGGAGGTCATTTCATATATTTACCAATTAAGCCTTTCACCTTCTAATGTGGGACAATTTCACTTCCTTTGGTGTATTCCTCTGTTCTATATTTTGTTGAATCTCCCTTCTAAGATGGGCATACTTTAAGAAAGGACTAAAGTACATTAACTTAACATAACCTAGAGGACACTATCAGAGAATATAGATCATTATAGGTGCTCTCACCTCTCCTACAGATAATGTCTTCATAGTACATGCTCTTTTTTTATGGTGATTGTTAAATTGATGGAAATAAAACAATTGTATAAATATCGTACTAGCCTCCGCTAAATGAACCTCTCAGTCCTCTCCTGTATTAAGTACCAACAAGACTTGTGTAAGTTGTAATTCCCTCAGAGTAGTTCCATTGCTCTTTGAATCCCGTGGACAGTGGATTAAAAAATAAGGATAGTAAAAATAAAAGTATCTGAAGTTTCATAAAAAAGCAGACCAATGTGACTGGCTGGCAAATTCAAATAGATGGCATATGGAGGGACGAGCCAATGTACTTTTATGGCATATTCTAGAGGGACAAGCAAGTGTAGCCAGAGTTACAAGTAGAGCCTGACAGATTAAGACTTTACAAGTGTGGGATATATTGTTTTTTACCCTTATATGCCCAGTGAGGGTGACTTGTCACAATCTGTATTGATATATTTGCTCTTTTTTCCACTAGTAATATAGATAGACCCGGGAACATCACTTCAGGTTTATACATGATTATTTTGTGGCCCAACGCAACATGGAATTGGACAAAAGGTTCTCATCACAGACATGGACCTGGGTGCTCATCATTAACATGGCCAGAAATTTCTCAATCCATAAAGCTGGCTATAATTCTTCTAGACAGCCACATGGGTCACTGCAATTAAGCTAGCTCATGGCATTGCTTGCTCGCTGTATGATAACCACTTGCTCACTCCATTCCAGAGCCACAACTCAGACCATTCTAAGTATGAAAAGCAAATATGTGATTCAATAAAACAAGATCAGAAGGAGAGCAGTTCTGGGACATGAAGAACAAAGAATATTGGCGTTAAAGTTCATTGGCAACAGCTTGAAGATTGAGCGTCCCAACAGCCTAATGGCCACAAAATGATAACTGGATCCCTTCACATCCTAGTAGCTAGAGGGAGGCCGAGTCCAGAATCACCTAACACTAGGTACATGAAAATAACAGCTATGGAAGAGAAGACACATATAACGAGGTACCATCCTATGCACAATAACAGTTGTGGTAATGGGTGTAAGATAAACACTGTGAAAAGAAAATAATTCTCAACAGATACTGTTCAGCATTAAAATGACCTGATCGTTTAGTGCAGAACAATATCCTCTGCTGCGGTTGTCAAGAGATATCCGAAGTGGAAGAAAAGCGGCGTCAGCCATAAGCCATCTGATAGCCCTAGGATCGCTGTAGCTTGGTAGATTCCATCTAATGTAAATACTAACTCCCATCTTGTGGAGGAATCCTAAAGGGTTAGATGATATAATGCCAAAAGAGTCAATGCATCAATATGATGGGTAAAGTGCATGGAGACAGAAGCCTATGCAAGTATGTCCTAACATTTGGCCACACAGAAGACCTGCTTGTGATCTTTGAGCAATAAAAAGCATGACAAAGCAGGGAGTTTGGCAAATTGTCTGCAGCAACATGGGAATTATTGCTAATACAGGAAAAAAATAGTTGAGCATGAGAGTTTGATGACAGAGTGGTGTCTCGGAGTCCATTACACCACTCTGAGAATACTGTGTGAACAATATGGAGTCCGTGTGCAATACAGAGCTGGTTCCCACACCAGTCTCAGTGCTACATTTCCAAGTTGTAAGTAGAGTCTAAGGCTTCAGAAGAGTTGAAGATCTGCCTTCATCCTCTGACTTGCTCTATCCAGCTCCACACATATAAAGTTTTCTAATTAAGTGAGACGTGGATGCATCTCCCCACAGGTACCTGGGAGCATAAAGTCCAGGCTCACAGCACAGGTGCCTTGGAGACTCCCCAGGGTCATGCAGGACCATTTAATGTGGTTTCAGGAGTCGGGCTAAGGTCTCCGTGGCTGTAAAACAGAAGGGTGAAAGATACATTGATGACAATATAGGACAGGGAATACGTGGGGTATGATGGATATAGGATGGGAATACATGGGGTGTGATGGATATAGGATGGGAATACATGGGGTATGATGGATATAGGATGGGAATACATGGGGTATGATGGATATAGGATGGGAATACATGGGGTATGATGCATATAGGATGGGAATACACGGGGTATGATGGATATAGGATGGGAATACGTGGGGTATGATGGATATAGGATGGGAATACATGGGGTATGATGGATATAGGATGGGAATACATGGGGTATGATGGATATAGGATGGGAATACTTGGGGTATGATGGATATAGGATGGGAATACATGGGGTATGATGGATATAGGATGGGAATACGTGGGGTATGATGGATATAGGATGGGAATACATGGGGTGTGATGGATATAGGATGGGAATACGTGGGGTATGATGGATATAGGATGGGAATACGTGGGGTATGATGGATATAGGATGGGAATACGTGGGGTATGATGGATATAGGATGGGAATACGTGGGGTATGATTGATATAGGATGGGAATACGTGGGGTATGATGGATATAGGATGGGAATACATGGGGTATGATGGATATAGGATGGGAATACATGGGGTATGATGGATATAGGATGGGAATACATGAAGTATGATGGATATAGGATGGGAATACGTGGGGTATGATGGATATTGGATGGGAATACATGGGGTATGATGGATATAGGATGGGAATACATGAAGTATGATGGATATAGGATGGGAATACGTGGGGTATGATGGATATTGGATGGAAATACATGGGGTATGATGGATATAGGATGGGAATACGTGGTGTATGATGGATATAGGATGGGAATACGTGGGGTATGATGGATATAGGATGGGAATACGTGGGGTATGATGGATAAAGGATAGGAATACATGGGGTATGATGGATATAGGATGGGAATACGTGGGGTATAATGGATATAGGATGGGAATACGTGGGGTATGATGGATATAGGATGGGAATACATGGGGTATGATGGATATAGGATGGGAATACGTGGGGTATGATGGATATAGGATAGGAATACGTGGGGTATGATGGATATAGGATGGGAATACATGGGGTATGATGGATATAGTATAAGAATACATTCATAAGCGCCTACCCTGTCCAACAAGTTCAAATAAGTCTATTTTACTTTTGGGTCATTCCACATCAAATCAAAAAACAAGGGTTTTGTCACCCACCATCTCAGATTTTGATGAAACTTGGTGTACACCCTTTCCTTATGGTTGAAAGAAACCCTCTTAATATTTTTTCCTCTAACTCAAACGGTTTTAGTTTTATACCACTTTGAAGTTTCGTTAAATCTGCGTTGTCTGTTCCTCTTGAGACTTTCGGCACAAGATGTCTTTGCGCACATTTTATTTTCTCCATAACCCAATGATCATATCTCTTTGAAATTTTACACAGAGCTCAATAAAATTAGAATTTCAGAAAAAAATACACCAGCACTGAAAAGATCTTATAAATGCCTAAAACATTTATATAAATGTACTTGTATCCAATTTGTTTTTGTGGAAAAACTAGGCTTAGAAAACCTGAATTTTCAGCGTGGGGGTGATGGAACCAAAAGTTTTTGATGTTGAAAATAATTGCAAAGCCATGCTCTTTTTCGACAAAGAATTATGTTTTTTTTATTCCTTAGAACAAAAATGTTACATTCTTTGGACATTGTGGGGAAAAAATGGCTACTGGGTGACCGTTTTGTACAACTTTCCTACAATCCACAGCTGTAATAGAAAAAAATAATGAAACAAAGTTGTTCATCTTAAAATTTAACATAATATTGATTATTATAGTTTTTTTTTAGTTTTTTTTAAAGTGCATACATATTTTTTTTATACCGTATATACTCGAGTACAAGCCGACCCGAGTATAAGCCGAGGCACCCATTTTACCACAAAATACTGGGTAAAATGAGTGACTCGAGTATAAGCCGAGGGTGGGAAATGTGCTGCCCCCTGTGTCCCTTTTGTGCCCTCTGTGTCCCCTCTCTCTCCGTGTCTCTTCTCCCCTCTCCCTTCCCTGTGTCTCTTCCAACCTCTCCCTTCCCTGTGTCTCTTCCAACCTCTCCCTTCCCTGTGTCTCTTCCCCCCTCCCTTATCACCCTCCTCAACCCCACTCCTCAACCTCCCTCCTCATCCTCAACCTCCCTCCTCATCCTCAAACCCCATTCTCATCCTCTCTCCTCAACCCCCCATCTCAACCCCCCATCCTCATCCTCAACCCCCTCCTCAACCCCCCATCCTCATCCTTAACCCCCTCCTCAGCCTCATCCCTCCTCAACCTCAACCCCCCCTCCTCAACCCCCCCATCCTCAACCCCCTCCTCCACCCCCCATCCTCATCCTCAACCTCCCTCCTCAACCTCAACCCCCCTCCTCAACCTCAACCCCCCTCAACCCCAACCCACCTCCTCAACCTCAACCCCCTCAAACCCAACCCCCCTCCTCAACCCCCCTCCACATCCTCAACCTCCCTCCTCATCCTCAACCCCTTCCTCAACCCCTTCCTCAACCTCCCTCCTCAACCCCCCCATCCTCAACCCCCCATCCTCAACCTTCCTCCTCAAGCCCCCCATCATCAACCTCAACCCCCCATCCTCAACCTCCCTCCTCAACCTCAACCCCCCTCAATCCACCTCCTCAACCTCAACCCCCCTCAACACCAACCCACCTCCTCAACCTCAATCCCCCTCAACCTCCCTCAACCCCAACCCCCTCCTCATCCTCCCTCCTCATCCTCAACCTCCCTCCTCAACCCCTTCCTCAACCTCCCTCCTCAACCCCCCATCCTCATCCTCAACCCCCTCCTCAACCCCCTCCTCAGCCTCAACCCTCCTCAACCTCAACCCCACTCAACCTCAACCCCCCCTCAACCCCTCCTCCTCATCCTCCCTCCTCATCCTCAACCCCCTCCTCAACCTTCCTCCTCAACCCCCCATCCTCATCCTCAACCCCCATCCTCAACCTCCCTCCTCAACCTCAACCCCCCTCAACCCCAACCCACCTCCTCAACCTCAACCCCCCTCAACCTCCCTCAACCCCCCCTCAACCCCTCCTCCTCATCCTCCCTCCTCATCCTCAACCCCCCCATCCTCAACCCCCCCCATCCTCAACCCCCCCATCCTCAACCTTCCTACTCAACCCCCCCATCCTCATCCTCAACCCCCCTCCTCAACCTAAACCCCCCTCAACCCCCCTCCTTCACCTAAACCCCCCTAAATACCTCCCCCCTCTCCCCTCACTTACCTGCTTGTGCTCTGTTCTCCGCTCCTTGACCCGGCGCGCATGTGACGTCACACGCGCGCCGCGTCATTAGCATATACCGGGTGCCGGCATCCAGTGTATGCTAAGGACGCGGTGCGCGTGTGACGTCACATGCGTGCCGGCGCCGGGTCAAGGAGCGGAGGCCGGAGCACAAGCAGGTAAATGAGGGGAGAGGGGGGAGGTATTTAGGGGGTTTTAGGTGGAGGAGGGGGAGGGAAAGAGAAACGGGGGGTTAGAGAGACACACTGGGGGGTTAGAGACACACAGGGGGGTTAGAGACACGGGGGGGTTAGAGACACACCCCCACCTCCACCCCCCATCCTCAACCTCCCTCCTCAACCTCAACCCCCCTCCTCAACCTCAACCCCCCTCAACCCCAACCCACCTCCTCAACCTCAACCCCCTCAAACCCAACCCCCCCTCCTCAACCCCCCTCCACATCCTCAACCTCCCTCCTCATCCTCAACCTCCCTCCTCAACCCCTTCCTCAACCCCTTCCTCAACCTCCCTCCTCAACCCCCCCATCCTCAAGCCCCCCATCATCAACCTCAACCCCCCATCCTCAACCTCCCTCCTCAACCTCAACCCCCCTCAATCTACCTCCTCAACCTCAACCCCCCTCAACACCAACCCACCTCCTCAACCTCAATCCCCCTCAACCTCCCTCAACCCCAACCCCCTCCTCATCCTCAACCTCCCTCTTCATCCTCAACATCCCTCCTCAACCCCTTCCTCAACCTCCCTCCTCAACCCCCCATCCTCATCCTCAACCCCCTCCTCAACCCCCCATCCTCATCCTCAACCCCCTCCTCAGCCTCAACCCTCCTCAACCTCAACCCCACTCAACCCCTCCTCCTCATCCTCAACCCCCCCATCCTCAACCTTCCTCCTCAACCCCCCATCCTCATCCTCAACCTCCCTCCTCAACCTCAACCTCCCTCAACCCCAACCCACCTCCTCAACCTCAACCCCCCTCAACCCCCCTCAACCTCAACCCCCCCTCAACCCCTCCTCCTCATCCTCAACCCCCCCATCCTCAACCCCCCCATCCTCAACCCCCCCATCCTCATCCTTAACCCCCCTCCTCAACCGAAACCCCCCTCAACCCCCCTCCTCCACCTAAACCCCCCTAAATACCTCCCCCCTCTCCCCTCACTTACCTGCTTGTGCTCTGGCCTCCGCTTCTTGACCCGGCGCGCATGCGACGTCACACGCGCGCCGCGTCATTAGCATATACCGGGTGCCGGCATCCAGTGTATGCTAAGGACGCGGTGCGCGTGTGACGTCACATGCGTGCCGGCGCGTGGTCAAGGAGCGGAGGCCGGAGCACAAGCAGGTAAATGAGGGGAGAGGGGGGAGGTATTTAGGGGGTTTTAGGTGGAGGAGGGGGGAGGGAAAGAGAAACGGGGGGTTAGAGAGACACACTGGGGGGTTAGAGACACACAGGGGGGTTAGAGACACGGGGGGGTTAGAGACACACGGGGGGGGGGGGGGGGGGGGGGAGAGTGACTCGAGTATAAGCCGAGGGGGCCCTTTTTGCCTTAAACTCATATTTGTATATAATACTTATTTAATGTTCTACTGACTGTAAATTCTTTTTTTTTCTTTTCTTTCTTTTTTTATTCATAACTTCAAATTCAAATATCCCAAAATGAAAACAAGTATGCACTTAAAAAAAAAAAAAAAACTATAATAACCAATATTATGTTAAATTTTAAGATGAACAACTTGGTTTCATTATCTTTTTCTATTACAGCTATGAATTGTAGGAAAGTTGTACAAAACGGTCACCCAGTAGCCATTTTTCCCAAGATGTACAAAAAACATAACATTTTCGTTACAAAGAATAAAAAAAAACCCATAAATTTAATTATTTGTCGAGAAAGAGCTGGTTTTCAACATCAAAAGCTTTTGGTCCCATCATGCCCACACGCTGAACATTCAGGTTTTCTAAACCTAGTTTTTCCACAAAAAACTAGGCTACAAGTACATTTATACATTTTTTTAGGCATTTATAAAATCTTTTTTTTTCTGAAATCCTCATAATTTTATTGAGCTTTGTTTAAAATATCAAAGAGATCTGATCGTTGGTTATGGAGAAGAAAATTAAATGTACGCAAAGACATCTTGTGCCGAGAGTCTCAGGAGGGGCCGACAACGCAGACTTAACAAAGCTTCAAACCGTTTGAGACCGAGGGAAACAATGTAAGGGGGTCTATTCCAACCATAAGGGAAGAGTGTACCCAAATGAAATCAACATCCGAGACGGAGGGCGACATGACCTTGGTGAAATGACGTGGAATGACCCTTTTACATTTAACTCTATTTATAGCTTTTAACATCCAGAGAAAACATGGACTCTAACACGAATACCTAAATATACAGCCCTGTAGCACAGAAAATGGACGATTTATGGTGCCAGGAACCACTTCTATACTGTTTCTTTCATCTGGTTATATAAATACCGACACCTTAAGACTTTTGTATCCGCAAGAAAGCTTCTCGTATCACCATAAACACAGAAGAAACCTTCCGCTAATCTCATTAAAATCTCAATCATCCCCATATGTCCCATACCCTCAAAATATAAACCTCCCCCTAAACATGATTAAACTAAACTTCCTGTACCCCAATAACATGAAAGCAAATGTCCTGTATGACCATAACATAGAGCGGCAGTTCCTACGTTCCCATCAATTTCCTGGACCAAACTGAACCATATCCCCATCGGGGCCATAAGGACTCTCACCTTGTGTCTTGGCATGTGCTCGGTGTGCTGGGGACACTGTGCTCTTGGGATGGCTCTTCCACTCCACTGGTGCAGGTGTGAGGAGGAACCTTTGTAGATCTGATGTCTGTGATATTCAGCTGATCAATGGGGAGGCCATCGGGATTACTGTTGAAAGAGAGGGGTCATGGACACAAAACGTGTTACATACCAGTGTGTAGCCATCTCGTGTGTGTTTGTGTATCCCATATAGGTTCCCCCAAAGCCTCTGGGTAAGGTGCGGCTAGAAGGCCAATAACAGGGTTTCCAGTTCAAGTCCTGGTCCCACCACAAACACACCGAGGACATGTTATGTACACTAGCCATTTAGTTCTGTGAGCAAGCCCATCTCTTAGATAAGAACATGAGTGTGATTATATTGCACTATTGTTGTGTTATTAGGTGTCTGTATATTATACCTGTTTGCCGAGAGGCGTACGCCATGGTTATATGTACACGCACGCTGAGCACGCCGCTGTATAACGTTGTGTGTTTAGAGGATATCTGCTCATATGGTTACAGAATAGTGTACAAATACATGTGTGTGTAAAGCAACATACGTGTACCATGTGAACATGTATGGCAGTGTATCCATACCCATGTGGCGTATAACCCTATCTGTGTGCTATAAACAAGAGGGGAATGGGTGTCTGTTGCGCAGAGCGCAGGGTTGTGGCGTAGGAAAGATGGCGAGCGTGGATCTCTCGCTGTGGGAGTGATGGATGGAAATGATGGCGTCTAATAATTCAGGATGAGACAGTCCGTGTATATATATATATATGTACACACACACACACACGGTATATACATACATATACACCTGACCTCTTGATTGTAAATGCCATGATTTTTCGTATTTGATCATGAAACGATTGCTCTCTTAGGCGTGTTTAGTATGTTAATGAGCCGCTGTAACGCCATAACAAGAGGAGCGAGTCTCCAATCAGTGGAAAATATTGTGTTGATATAACCTTGTGCCTGAAAATTTAGCACTGCCTGCTAGACAAAGTCATCTCCCATTTTGACCTTATAGTGGGTGGAGACCAGCAGTCGCCAACTCTGATCTTTGAAAGTAATTGTAATATTAAATATTGCTCTTTTAGATCATGCAGTGCCTGATTAACATATCTAGGTTTAGCTCTTCGTTAGGGTATTACGGGCTCTTTAAAGGTAATGTTTGTTTTCCTTGATGAGCTTAATATCAGAATTAATCACCGCACTACAGATATCAGGCGATAAGTATCAGGAATACAGCCAGACTAGAGACATCATGGCGGATAGGGGTATCAGGAATACATCATGGCAGATAGGTGTATCAGGGGGTATCAGGAATACAGCCAGACTAGAGACATCATGGCAGATAGGGGTATCAGGAATACATCATGGCAGATAGGTGTATCAGGGGGTATCAGGAATACAGCCAGACTAGAGACATCATGGCAGATAGGGGTATCAGGAATACATCATGGCAGATAGGTGTATCAGGGGGTATCAGGAATACAGCCAGACTAGAGACATCATGGCGGATAGGGGTATCAGGAATACATCATGGCAGATAGGTGTATCAGGGGGTATCAGGAATACAGCCAGACTAGAGACATCATGGCAGATAGGGGTATCAGGAATACATCATGGCAGATATGTGTATCAGGGGGTATCAGGAATACAGTCAGACTAGAGACATCATGGCAGATAGGTGTATCAGGGGGTATCAGGAATACAGCCAGACTAGAGACATCATGGCAGATAGGGGCATCAGGGGGTATCAGGAATACAGCCAGACTAGAGACATCATGGCAGATAGGGGTATCAGGGGGTATCAGGAATGCAGCCAGACTAGGTACATCATGGCAGATAGGGGTATCAGGGGGTATCAGGAATACATCATGGCAGATAGGGGTATCAGGAATACATCATGCAGGTCTATTCATCAGGACTCTGTGCTGATCAGGGGCACACACAGCCAAGGCCACCTACGCCATGCCATCTAGGAACATGAAGGACCCCTGTAGTGCAAGCAGAGCTCATGGGATAGTATTAATCAGTCTGTAGACAGAGTTAGTCTCCGCCTTTACACTGTCCGAGCTCCGCATGTCCCGACCCGCGTGCACAGCCAAACACGCAAGTTGTATTTGTACATGCACCTCAGTGGTCTTTTAATGCCAATTTGGGACATCAGAGCAGACATCTTGGAGATTAGGGACCTTGTACAGCTTTATTGGCACACAAATAATTATTTAATCATTTAAAATGTGTCCCTAGTTCTGACTGATGTCCCCGAGAAGCTCCTGAGACATACGGACATGAAGTGTACAAAAGGGTATCAGGCAAACAGTGGTACGAGTGCAAGGCCGAGCCCAGCGCTTCATGCGGAGCGGCGCAAAGGAGATGGAATCCATGTGGCATGCAACGCAAAGGCAGAAACACGATCCAAACACCAACCGAGAGGAGGGAGAGTCCCTGGGGCAGGACACGGCACGAAGAGGCACTGGGGAGTGTGGGGTGTCCTCCATCAGAGCTGGGTATATTCTGTATCTTCATATACCGCAGAGTGGAATGTGTATCACTCTATACAGCGGTGTACACCATGTCCCCCCACATATCACAGTGTACCCCGTGTACCCCCACATATCACAGTGTACCCCGTGTCCCCCCACATATCACAGTGTACCCCGTGTACCCCCACATATCACAGTGTACCCGTGTCCCCCCACATATCACAGTGTACCCCGTGTCCCCCCACATCGTGTCCCCCCACATATCACAGTGTACCCCGTGTCCCCCCACATATCACAGTGTATACTCCCATGTATCTCTATATATCTTGTAGGCTTCCATACAGCTCCATCATGGATCCTCTATCCCCCTGTACAGCAGGGTGTATACTAGATTATATCCTACAGATACTTATGGTGTTTTTCGCGTGTCTCCCAATTCAGTAGTGTGTATATGTAGTGTGTATACTCTCTTGTTCCACCCCCGTCTTCGCAGGAGAATACAGAAAGCAGTTTCCATTCTGTATCCTCCCATGTGGCTGATCATACAGTGGATATAAAAAGTCTACACACCCCTGTTAAAATGTCAGGTTTCTGTGCTGTAAAAAAATGAGACAAAGATAAATCATTTCAGAACTTTTTCCACCTTTAATGTGACCTATAAACTGTACAACTCAATTGAAAAACAAACTGAAATCTTTTAGGTAGAGGGAAGAAAAAATATAAAAATAAAATAATATAATTGCATAAGTATGCACACCCTTAAACTAATACTTTGTTGAAGCCCCTTGTGATCAGTCTTTTTGGGTATGAGTTTATCAGCATGGCACATTTTGACTTGGCAAGATTTGCCCGCTCTTATTTGCTCTGTCAGATTGCGAGGGCATCTCCTGGGCACGGCCCTCTTCAGATCACAATCGGATTCAGGTCTGGGCTCTGGCTGGGCCATTCCAAAACTTTAATCTTCTTCTGGTGAAGCCATTCCTTTGGTGATTTGGATGTATGCTTTGGGTCATTGTCATGCTGAAGGATGAAGTTCCTCTTCATGTTCAGCTTTCTAGTAGAAGCCTGAAGGTTTTGTGCCAATATTGACTGGTATTTGGAACTGTTCATAATTCCCTCTATCTTAACTAAGGCCCCAGTTCCAGCTGAAGAAAAACAGCCCCAAAGCATGATGCTGCCACCACCATGCTTCACTGTGGGTATGGTGTTCTTTTGGTGATGTGCAGTGTTGTTTTTGCACCAAACATATCTTTTGGAATTATGGCCAAAAAAGTTCAACCTTGGTTTCATCAGATCATAACACCTTTTCCCACATGCTTTTGGGAGACTTCAGATGTGTTTTTGCAAAATGTAGCCTGGCTTGGATGTTTTTCTTCGTAAGAAAAGGCTTTCGTCTTGCCACTCTACCCCATAGCCCAGACATATGAAGAATACGGGAGATTGTTGTCACATGTACCACACAGCCAGTACTTGCCAGATATTCCTGCAGCTCCTTTAATGTTGCTGTAGGCCTCTTGGTAGCCTACCAGACCAGTTTTCTTCTTGTCTTTTCATCAATTTTGGAGGGAGCTCCAGTTCTTGGTAATGTCACTGTTGTGCCATATTTTCTCCACTTGATGATGACTGTCTTCACTGTGTTCCATGGTATAACTAATGCCTTGGAAATTCTTTCGTACCCTTCTCCTGACTGATACCTTTTAACAATGAGATCCCTCTGATGCTTTGGAAGCTCTCTGTGGACCATGGCTTTTGCTGTGGGATGCGACTAAGAAAATTTCAGGAAAGACCAACTAGAGCAGCTGAACTTTATTTGGGGTTAATCAGGGGCACTTTAAATGATGGCAGGTGTATGCTGACTCATATTTAACACGATTTGGAATGTGATTGCTTAATTCTGAACACAGCTACATCCCCAGTTATAAGAGGGTGTGCAGACTTATGCAACCAGATTATTTTTTTTTTTTCTTCCCTCCACCTAAAAGATTTCAGTTTGTTTTTCAATTGAGTTGTACAGTTTATAAGTCACAATATAGGTGGAAAAAGTTCAGAAAGGATTTATCTTTGTCTCATTTTTTTACAGCATAGAAACCTGACAATTTAACAGGGGTGTGTAGACTTTTTATATCCACTGTATGTACAAATCCTCCACACAACTGTATATTCTGTGAGTGTGTCTGTTTGTGGAGAGAACTTAATACCTGTATGTAGATGTAGAGCAAAATACGCCATGGTTGGATGTACATGCACCCAAAGGGTTGTATCACATAACTATGTGTGGTTAGAGCACACTGTAACTATTTGTTCATGTGGGTACTGAGTAGTATATCCATACTTAGGTGTTTGTGCAATGCAATGTATCCATAAATGTGTGTACGGACGTGTGTGTACACGCACAGCAGTGTATTCATACGCCTGGAGGGAAGGGGGGGGTATATCTGTATGCTCTGGACTTGTATATACCAGAGATACGCACACTTGGGGGGGGGGGGGGGGGGTATATCTGTACGCTCTGGACTTGTATATACCAGAGATACGCACACTTGGGGGGGGGGGTATATCTGTATGCTCTGGACTTGTATATACCAGAGATACGCACACTTGGGGGGGGGGGGGGGTATATCTGTATGCTCTGGACTTGTATATACCAGAGATACGCACACTTTGGGGGGGGGGGGGTATATCTGTATGCTCTGGACTTGTATATACCAGAGATACGCACACTTGGGGGGGGGGGGGGTATATCTGTATGCTCTGGACTTGTATATACCAGAGATACGCACACTTGGGAGGGGGGGGGGGTATATCTGTATGCTCTGGACTTGTATATACCAGAGATACGCACACTTGGGGGGGGGGGGGGTATATCTGTATGCTCTGGACTTGTATATACCAGAGATACGCACACTTGGGGGGGGGGGGGGGTATATCTGTATGCTCTGGACTTGTATATACCAGAGATACGCACACTTGGAGGGGGGGGGGGATATCTGTATGCTCTGGACTTGTATATATCAGAGATACGCACACTTGGGGGGGGGGGGGGGGGGTATATCTGTATGCTCTGGACTTGTATATACCAGAGATACGCACACTTGGGGGGGGGGGGGTATATCTGTATGCTCTGGACTTGTATATACCAGAGATACGCACACTTTGGGGGGGGGGGGTATATCTGTATGCTCTGGACTTGTATATACCAGAGATACGCACACTTGGGGGGGGGGGGGGTATATCTGTATGCTCTGGACTTGTATATACCAGAGATACGCACACTTGGGGGGGGGGGGTATATCTGTATGCTCTGGACTTGTATATACCAGAGATACGCACACTTGGGGGGGGGGGGGGTATATCTGTATGCTCTGGACTTGTATATACCAGAGATACGCACACTTGGGGGGGGGGGGGGGATATCTGTATGCTCTGGACTTGTATATACCAGAGATACGCACACTTGGGGGGGGGTATATCTGTATGCTCTGGACTTGTATATACCAGAGATACGCACACTTGGGGGGGGGGGGGGGGTATATCTGTATGCTCTGGACTTGTATATACCAGAGGTACGCACACTTGGGCAGGGCAGATGGTGGACATACATTGCTCCCTGTGGGTGCTTGTGTCTGATAATTCAGTACACCGTGTGTACACAAAGGGTCAACATGCACATATAGTCCAGATCACATAATACACGTCTCTTGACTATAAATGCCATGAGTGGTAGCCTATAAAAGTGAAAGAGTCAATATGATGCCCTAAGAGGAGCAATACTGATATTAATAACAATTTAAAACATGAGAGTATCAGCCTTAAGTTGAATGTTTGTCTCCATCCCAGTAAGGTGATGTATTGGGTTGGGGGGTTGGGAGACTGGTCTAAAGGATTTTAAGAATAATTCATCATAAATGGGCCGGCACAGCAACATCTTGTTGGAAAGGGAAACCACATCAACACAGCAAGTCTCTAGAGACTGAAGGGAAAACATTATGACCTTATAATGGGTGGAGACAAGCAGCTGCTGAATCTGCTCTTTAAAGTAAGTTAAAGGGACATGGAGAGTTCCGTTTTAATATTTACCGTTTTAATAATACTTAAGTATATGTACATATTTTAATATCACACACTTGGTTTTATTCAATAAAAGTCTAAATAGGTCTACCCACAGCAGAAGGGCCGTGTAGCGCAGGATGTCACGCCCACCCCTCACAGGGCAGTCCCACTCCTTTGGGCTTCCAGTCATGCTGACGTACAATGCCAGACCAGGGTCAAATCCGAGACGCCAATCTACGACAGCTAGGGCCAGACTATCAGAACAAGCCGGCAACACTGAGGAAGACTCGCAGAGTCTGGGCATCTCCAACGCCAACAAGCACAGCCAGATATGAACATAGGGAAAGGTATCACAGGACAGCTGGACCTGGAGCCATTTATGCAAATGATTTAAGATTACAGAAAAATCTATTTCTTCCTAAATCATTGGCGGAGGCAGAGATGGTAAAGGACACGTTAATGAATGAGATGAGAAGAAATACAGTATCACATGCAGTAATGAGAGTGTGCAGTGCACTATTGTATGGGAGCCAGTAATGAGAGTGTGCCCTGCACTATTGTATGGGAGCCAGTAATGAGAGTGTGCCCTGCACTATTGTATGGGAGCCAGTAATGAGAGTGTGCCCTGCACTATTGTATCACAGGCAGTAATGAGAGTGTGCCCTGCACTATTGTATCTCAGGCAGTAATGAGAGTGTGCCCTGCACTATTGTATCACAGGCTGTAATGAGAGTGTGCCCTGCACTATTGTATGGGAGCCAGTAATGAGAGTGTGCCCTGCACTATTGTATGGGAGCCAGTAATGAGAGTGTGCCCTGCACTATTGTATCACAGGCAGTAATGAGAGTGTGCCCTGCACTATTGTATCACATGCAGTAATGAGAGTGTGCCCTGCACTATTGTATCTCAGGCAGTAATGAGAGTGTGCGGTTCACTATCGTATCTCAGGCAGTAATGAGAGTGTGCCCTGCACTATTGTATCTCAGGTAGTAATGAGAGTGTGCGGTGCACTATTGTATCTCAGGTAGTAATGAGAGTGTGCCCTGCACTATTGTATCACAGGCAGTAATGAGAGTGTGCCCTGCACTATTGTATCTCAGGCAGTAATGAGAGTGTGCCCTGCACTATTGTATCTCAGGCAGTAATGAGAGTGTGCCCTGCACTATTGTATCTCAGGCAGTAATGAGAGTGTGCCCTGCACTATTGTATCTCAGACAGTAATGAGAGTGTGCCCTGCACTATTGTATCACAGGCAGTAATGAGAGTGTGCCCTGCACTATTGTATCTCAGGCAGTAATGAGAGTGTGCGGTTCACTATCGTATCTCAGGCAGTAATGAGAGTGTGCCCTGCACTATTGTATCTCAGGTAGTAATGAGAGTGTGCGGTGCACTATTGTATCTCAGGTAGTAATGAGAGTGTGCCCTGCACTATTGTATCACAGGCAGTAATGAGAGTGTGCCCTGCACTATTGTATCTCAGGCAGTAATGAGAGTGTGCCCTGCACTATTGTATCTCAGGCAGTAATGAGAGTGTGCGGTGCACTATTGTATCACAGGCAATAATGAGAGTGTGCCCTGCACTATTGTATCTCAGGCAGTAATGAGAGTGTGCGGTGCACTATTGTATCTCAGGCAGTAATGAGAGTGTGCCCTGCACTATTGTATCTCAGGCAGTAATGAGAGTGTGCGGTGCACTATTGTATCACAGGCAATAATGAGAGTGTGCCCTGCACTATTGTATCTCAGGCAGTAATGAGAGTGTGCGGTGCACTATTGTATCTCAGGCAGTAATGAGAGTGTGCCCTGCACTATTGTATCTCAGGTAGTAACGAGAGTGTGCCCTGCACTATTGTATCTCAGGCAGTAATGAGAGTGTGCCCTGCACTATTGTATCTCAGGCAGTAATGAGAGTGTGCCCTGCACTATTGTATCACAGGCAGTAATGAGAGTGTGCCCTGCACTATTGTATCACATGCAGTAATGAGAGTGTGCCCTGCACTATTGTATCTCAGGCAGTAATGAGAGTGTGCGGTGCACTATTGTATCTCAGGTAGTAATGAGAGTGTGCCCTGCACTATTGTATCTCAGGCAGTAATGAGAGTGTGCCCTGCACTATTGTATCTCAGGTAGTAATGAGAGTGTGCCCTGCACTATTGTATCTCAGACAGTAATGAGAGTGTGCCCTGCACTATTGTATCACAGGCAGTAATGAGAGTGTGCCCTGCACTATTGTATCTCAGACAGTAATGAGAGTGTGCCCTGCACTATTGTATCTCAGGCAGTAATGAGAGTGTGCCCTGCACTATTGTATCTCAGACAGTAATGAGAGTGTGCCCTGCACTATTGTATCTCAGACAGTAATGAGAGTGTGCCCTGCACTATTGTATCTCAGACAGTAATGAGAGTGTGCCCTGCACTATTGTATCACATGCAGTAATGAGAGTGTGCCCTGCACTATTGTATCACATGCAGTAATGAGAGTGTGCCCTGCACTATTGTATCTCAGGCAGTAATGAGAGTGTGCCCTGCACTATTGTATCTCAGGCAATAATGAGAGTGTGCCCTGCACTATTGTATCTCAGGCAGTAATGAGAGTGTGCGGTGCACTATTGTATCTCAGACAGTAATGAGAGTGTGCCCTGCACTATTGTATCTCAGGCAGTAATGAGAGTGTGCCCTGCACTATTGTATCTCAGGCAATAATGAGAGTGTGCCCTGCACTATTGTATCTCAGGCAGTAATGAGAGTGTGCGGTGCACTATTGTATCTCAGGTAGTAATGAGAGTGTGTCCTGCACTATTGTATCTCAGACAGTAATGAGAGTGTGCCCTGCACTATTGTATCTCAGACAGTAATGAGAGTGTGCCCTGAACTATTGTATCTCAGGCAATAATGAAAGTGTGCCCTGCACTATTGTATCTCAGACAGTAATGAGAGTGTGCCCTGCACTATTGTATCTCAGGCAATAATGAGAGTGTGCCCTGCACTATTGTATCTCAGACAGTAATGAGAGTGTGCCCTGCACTATTGTATCTCAGAGAGTAATGAGAGTGTGCCCTGCACTATTGTATCTCAGGCAGTAATGAGAGTGTGCCCTGCACTATTGTATCACAGGCAGTAATGAGAGTGTGCCCTGCACTATTGTATCACATGCAGTAATGAGAGTGTGCGGTGCACTATTGTATCTCAGGCAGTAATGAGAGTGTGCCCTGCACTATTGTATCACATGCAGTAATGAGAGTGTGCGGTGCACTATTGTATCACATGCAGTAATGAGAGTGTGCCCTGCACTATTGTATCTCAGGCAGTAATGAGAGTGTGCCCTGCACTATTGTATCTCAGGCAGTAATGAGAGTGTGCCCTGCACTATTGTATCTCAGACAGTAATGAGAGTGTGCCCTGCACTATTGTATCTCAGGCAGTAATGAGAGTGTGCGGTGCACTATTGTATCTCAGGCAGTAATGAGAGTGTGCCCTGCACTATTGTATGGGAGCCAGTAATGAGAGTGTGCCCTGCACTATTGTATCTCAGACAGTAATGAGAGTGTGCGGTGCACTATTGTATCACATGCAGTAATGAGAGTGTGCCCTGCACTATTGTATCTCAGGCAGTAATGAGAGTGTGCCCTGCACTATTGTATCTCAGGCAGTAATGAGAGTGTGCGGTGCACTATTGTATCTCAGGCAGTAATGAGAGTGTGCCCTGCACTATTGTATGGGAGCCAGTAATGAGAGTGTGCCCTGCACTATTGTATCTCAGACAGTAATGAGAGTGTGCAGTGCACTATTGTATCACATGCAGTAATGAGAGTGTGCCCTGCACTATTGTATCTCAGACAGTAATGAGAGTGTGCGGTGCACTATTGTATCTCAGGCAATAATGAGAGTGTGCCCTGCACTATTGTATCTCAGACAGTAATGAGAGTGTGCCCTGCACTATTGTATCTCAGACAGTAATGAGAGTGTGCGGTGCACTATTGTATCTCAGGCAGTAATGAGAGTGTGCGGTGCACTATTGTATCACAGGCAGTAATGAGAGTGTGCCCTGCACTATTGTATCTCAGGCAGCAATGAGAGTGTGCCCTGCACTATTGTATATCAGGCAGTAATGAGAGTGTGCGGTGCACTATTGTATCTCAGACAGTAATGAGAGTGTGCGATGCACTATTGTATCACAGGCAGTAATGAGAGTGTGCGGTGCACTATTGTATCACAGGCAGTAATGAGAGTGTGCGGTGCACTATTGTATCTCAGGCAGTAATGAGAGTGTGCCCTGCACTATTGTATCTCAGACAGTAATGAGAGTGTGCCCTGCACTATTGTATCTCAGACAGTAATGAGAGTGTGCCCTGCACTATTGTACACAGGCAGTAATGAGAGTGTGCCCTGCACTATTGTATCTCAGGCAGTAATGAGAGTGTGCCCTGCACTATTGTATGGGAGCCAGTAATGAGTGTGCCCTGCACTATTGTATCTCAGACAGTAATGAGAGTGTGCCCTGCACTATTGTATCTCAGGCAGTAATGAGAGTGTGCCCTGCACTATTGTATCTCAGACAGTAATGAGAGTGTGCCCTGCACTATTGTATCTCAGGCAGTAATGAGAGTGTGCGGTGCACTATTGTATCTCAGGCAGTAATGAGAGTGTGCCCTGCACTATTGTATCACATGCAGTAATGAGAGTGTGCCCTGCACTATTGTATCTCAGGCAGTAATGAGAGTGTGCCCTGCACTATTGTATCTCAGACAGTAATGAGAGTGTGCCCTGCACTATTGTATCTCAGACAGTAATGAGAGTGTGCCCTGCACTATTGTATCTCAGGCAGTAATGAGAGTGTGCCCTGCACTATTGTATCTCAGGCAGTAATGAGAGTGTGCGGTGCACTATTGTATCTCAGGCAGTAATGAGAGTGTGCCCTGCACTATTGTATGGGAGCCAGTAATGAGAGTGTGCCCTGCACTATTGTATCTCAGACAGTAATGAGAGTGTGCCCTGCACTATTGTATGGGAGCCAGTAATGAGAGTGTGCCCTGCACTATTGTATCTCAGGCAGTAATGAGAGTGTGCCCTGCACTATTGTATCTCAGGTAGTAATGAGAGTGTGCCCTGCACTATTGTATCACAGGCAGTAATGAGAGTGTGTCCTGCACTATTGTATCTCAGACAGTAATGAGAGTGTGCGGTGCACTATTGTATCACAGGCAGTAATGAGAGTGTGCCCTGCACTATTGTATCACATGCAGTAATGAGAGTGTGCCCTGCACTATTGTATCTCAGACAGTAATGAGAGTGTGCGGTGCACTATTGTATCTCAGACAGTAATGAGAGTGTGCGGTGCACTATTGTATCTCAGGCAGTAATGAGAGTGTGCACTGCACTATTGTATCTCAGACAGTAACGAGAATGTGCCCTGCACTATTGTATCTCAGACAGTAATGAGAGTGTGCCCTGCACTATTGTATCACAGGCAGTAATGAGAGTGTGCGGTGCACTATTGTATCTCAGACAGTAATGAGAGTGTGCGGTGCACTATTGTATCTCAGGCAGTAATGAGAGTGTGCACTGCACTATTGTATCTCAGACAGTAACGAGAATGTGCCCTGCACTATTGTATCTCAGACAGTAATGAGAGTGTGCCCTGCACTATTGTATCACAGGCAGTAATGAGAGTGTGCGGTGCACTATTGTATCTCAGGCAGTAATGAGAGTGTGCGGTGCACTATTGTATCTCAGACAGTAATTAGAGTGTGCGGTGCACTATTGTATCTCAGGCAGTAATGAGAGTGTGCCCTGCACTATTGTATCTCAGACAGTAACGAGAATGTGCCCTGCACTATTGTATCTCAGACAGTAATGAGAGTGTGCCCTGCACTATTGTATCACATGCAATAATGAGAGTGTGCCCTGCACTATTATATCTCAGGCAGCAATGAGAGTGTGCCCTGCACTATTGTATCTCAGGCAGTAATGAGAGTGTGCCCTGCACTATTGTATCTCAGGCAATAATGAGAGTGTGCCCTGCACTATTGTATCTCAGGCAGTAATGAGAGTGTGCCCTGCACTATTATATCTCAGACACTAATGAGAGTGTGCGGTGCACTATTGTATCTCAGACAGTAATGAGAGTGTGCCCTGCACTATTGTATCTCAGGCAGTAATGAGAGTGTGCCCTACACTATTGTATCTCAGGCAGTAATGAGAGTGTGCGGTGCACTATTGTATCTCAGGCAGTAATGAGAGTGTGCGGTGCACTATTGTATGGGAGCCAGTAATGAGAGTGTGCCCTGCACTATTGTATCTCAGGCAGTAATGAGAGTGTGCCCTGCACTATTGTATGGGAGCCAGTAATGAGAGTGTGCCCTGCACTATTGTATCTCAGACAGTAATGAGAGTGTGCCCTGCACTATTGTATGGGAGCCAGTAATGAGAGTGTGCCCTGCACTATTGTATCTCAGGCAGTAATGAGAGTGTGCCCTGCACTATTGTATCTCAGGCAGTAATGAGAGTGTGCCCTGCACTATTGTATCTCAGGCAGTAATGAGTGTGCTCTGCACTATTGTATCTCAGACAGTAATGAGAGTGTGCCCTGCACTATTGTATCTCAGGCAGTAATGAGAGTGTGTCCTGCACTATTGTATCTCAGGCAGTAATGAGAGTGTGTCCTGCACTATTGTATCTCAGGCAGTAATGAGTGTGCTCTGCACTATTGTATCTCAGACAGTAATGAGAGTGTGCCCTGCACTATTGTATCTCAGGCAGTAATGAGAGTGTGCCCTGCACTATTGTATCTCAGGCAGTAATGAGAGTGTGCCCTGCACTATTGTATCTCAGGCAGTAATGAGAGTGTGCCCTGCACTATTGTATCTCAGGCAGTAATGAGAGTGTGCCCTGCACTATTGTATCTCAGACAGTAATGAGAGTGTGCCCTGCACTATTGTATCTCAGACAGTAATGAGAATGTGCCCTGCACTATTGTATCTCAGGCAGTAATGAGAGTGTGCCCTGCACTATTGTATCTCAGGCAGTAATGAGAGTGTGCCCTGCACTATTGTATCTCAGACAGTAATGAGAGTGTGCCCTGCACTATTGTATCTCAGACAGTAATGAGAGTGTGCCCTGCACTATTGTATCTCAGACAGTAATGAGAATGTGCGGTGCACTATTGTATCTCAGACAGTAATGAGAGTGTGCCCTGCACTATTGTATCACATGCAGTAATGAGAGTGTGCCCTGCACTATTGTATCTCAGGAAGTAATGAGAGTGTGCGGTGCACTATTGTATCTCAGACAGTAATGAGAGTGTGCCCTGCACTATTGTATCTCAGGCAATAATGAGAGTGAGCCCTGCACTATTGTATCTCAGGCAGTAATGAGAGTGTGCCCTGCACTATTGTATCTCAGGCAGTAATGAGAGTGTGCCCTGCACTATTGTATCACATGCAGTAATGAGAGTGTGCCCTGCACTATTGTATCTCAGGAAGTAATGAGAGTGTGCGGTGCACTATTGTATCTCAGACAGTAATGAGAGTGTGCCCTGCACTATTGTATCTCAGGCAATAATGAGAGTGTGCCCTGCACTATTGTATCTCAGGCAATAATGAGAGTGTGCCCTGCACTATTGTATCTCAGGCAATAATGAGAGTGTGCGGTGCACTATTGTATCTCAGACAGTAATGAGAGTGTGTCCTGCACTATTGTATCTCAGACAGTAATGAGAGTGTGCCCTGCACTATTGTATCACATGCAGTAATGAGAGTGTGCCCTACACTATTGTATCTCAGGCAGTAATGAGAGTGTGCGGTGCACTATTGTATCTCAGGCAGTAATGAGAGTGTGCCCTGCACTATTGTATCTCAGACAGCAATGAGTGTGCGGTGCACTATTGTATCTCAGGCAGTAATGAGAGTGTGTCCTGCACTATTGTACCTCAGGCAGTAATGAGAGTGTGCCCTGCACTATTGTATCTCAGGCAGTAATGAGAGTGTGCCCTGCACTATTGTATCACATGCAGTAATGAGAGTGTGCCCTGCACTATTGTATCTCAGACAGTAATGAGAGTGTGCCCTGCACTATTGTATGGGAGCCAGTAATGAGAGTGTGTCCTGTACTATTGTATCTCAGACAGTAATGAGAGTGTGCCGTGCACTATTGTATGGGAGCCAGTAATGAGAGTGTGTCCTGTACTATTGTATCTCAGACAGTAATGAGAGTGTGCCCTGCACTATTGTATCTCAGGCAGTAATGAGAGTGTGCGGTGCACTATTGTATCACAGGCAGTAATAAGTGTGTGCCCTGCACTATTATATCTCAGACAGTAATGAGAGTGTGCCCTGCACTATTGTATCTCAGGCAGTAATGAGAGTGTGCGGTGCACTATTGTATCTCAGGCAATAATGAGAGGGTGCCCTGCACTATTGTATCTCAGGCAGTAATGAGAGTGTGCGGTGCACTATTGTATCACAGGCAGTAATAAGTGTGTGCCCTGCACTATTGTATCTCAGGCAGTAATGAGAGTGTGCCCTGCACTATTCTATCTCAGGCAGTAATGAGAGTGTGCCCTGCACTATTGTATCTCAGGCAATAATGAGAGTGTGCCCTGCACTATTGTATCTCAGGCAGTAATGAGAGTGTGCCCTGCACTATTGTATCTCAGGCAGTAATGAGAGTGTGCCCTGCACTATTGTATCTCAGGCAGTAATGAGAGTGTGCCCTGCACTATTGTATCTCAGGCAGTAATGAGAGTGTGCCCTGCACTATTGTATCACAGGCAGTAATGAGAGTGTGCCCTGCACTATTGTATCACAGGCAGTAATGAGAGTGTGCCCTGCACTATTGTATCACAGGCAGTAATGAGAGTGTGCCCTGCACTATTGTATCTCAGGCAGTAATGAGAGTGTGCCCTGCACTATTGTATCACAGGCAGTAATGAGAGTGTGCCCTGCACTATTGTATCTCAGACAGTAATGAGAGTGTGCCCTGCACTATTGTATCTCAGGCAGTAATGAGAGTGTGCCCTGCACTATTGTATCTCAGGCAGTAATGAGAGTGTGCCCTGCACTATTGTATCTCAGGCAGTAATGAGATTGTGCCCTGCACTATTGTATCTCAGACAGCAATGAGTGTGCGGTGCACTATTGTATCTCAGGCAGTAATGAGAGTGTGCCCTGCACTATTGTATCTCAGGCAGTAATGAGAGTGTGCCCTGCACTATTGTATCTCAGGCAGTAATGAGAGTGTGCCCTGCACTATTGTATCTCAGGCAGTAATGAGAGTGTGCCCTGCACTATTGTATCTCAGACAGCAATGAGTGTGCGGTGCACTATTGTATCTCAGGCAGTAATGAGAGTTTGCCCTGCACTATTGTATCTCAGGCAGTAATGAGAGTGTGCCCTGCACTATTGTACCTCAGGCAGTAATGAGAGTGTGCCCTGCACTATTGTATCTCAGGCAGTAATGAGAGTGTGCCCTGCACTATTGTATCACATGCAGTAATGAGAGTGTGCCCTGCACTATTGTATCTCAGACAGTAATGAGAGTGTGCCCTGCACTATTGTATGGGAGCCAGTAATGAGAGTGTGTCCTGTACTATTGTATCTCAGACAGTAATGAGAGTGTGCCGTGCACTATTGTATGGGAGCCAGTAATGAGAGTGTGTCCTGTACTATTGTATCTCAGACAGTAATGAGAGTGTGCCCTGCACTATTGTATCTCAGGCAGTAATGAGAGTGTGCGGTGCACTATTGTATCACAGGCAGTAATAAGTGTGTGCCCTGCACTATTATATCTCAGACAGTAATGAGAGTGTGCCCTGCACTATTATATCTCAGACAGTAATGAGAGTGTGCCCTGCACTATTGTATCTCAGGCAGTAATGAGAGTGTGCGGTGCACTATTGTATCTCAGGCAATAATGAGAGGGTGCCCTGCACTATTGTATCTCAGGCAGTAATGAGAGTGTGCGGTGCACTATTGTATCACAGGCAGTAATAAGTGTGTGCCCTGCACTATTGTATCTCAGGCAGTAATGAGAGTGTGCCCTGCACTATTCTATCTCAGGCAGTATTGAGAGTGTGCCCTGCACTATTGTATCTCAGGCAATAATGAGAGTGTGCCCTGCACTATTGTATCTCAGGCAGTAATGAGAGTGTGCCCTGCACTATTGTATCTCAGGCAGTAATGAGAGTGTGCCCTGCACTATTGTATCTCAGGCAGTAATGAGAGTGTGCCCTGCACTATTGTATCTCAGGCAGTAATGAGAGTGTGCCCTGCACTATTGTATCACAGGCAGTAATGAGAGTGTGCCCTGCACTATTGTATCTCAGACAGTAATGAGAGTGTGCCCTGCACTATTGTATCTCAGGCAGTAATGAGAGTGTGCCCTGCACTATTGTATCACAGGCAGTAATGAGAGTGTGCCCTGCACTATTGTATCTCAGACAGTAATGAGAGTGTGCCCTGCACTATTGTATCTCAGGCAGTAATGAAAGTGTGCCCTGCACTATTGTATCTCAGACAGTAATGAGAGTGTGCGGTGCACTATTGTATCTCAGACAGTAATGAGAGTGTGCCCTGCACTATTGTATCACATGCAGTAATGAGAGTGTGCCCTGCACTATTGTATCTCAGGCAGCAATGAGAGTGTGCCCTGCACTATTGTATCTCAGGCAGTAATGAGAGTGTGCGGTGCACTATTGTATCACAGGCAGTAATGAGAGTGTGCCCTGCACTATTGTATCTCAGACAGTAATGAGAGTGTGCCCTGCACTATTGTATCTCAGGCAGTAATGAGAGTGTGCCCTGCACTATTGTATCTCAGGCAGTAATGAGAGTGTGCCCTGCACTATTGTATCTCAGACAGTAATGAGAGTGTGCGGTGCACTATTGTATCTCAGGCAATAATGAGAGTGTGCGGTGCACTATTGTATCTCAGGCAGTAATGAGAGTGTGCGGTGCACTATTGTATCACATGCAGTAATGAGAGTGTGCGGTGCACTATTGTATCTCAGACAGTAATGAGAGTGTGTCCTGCACTATTGTATCTCAGACAGTAATGAGAGTGTGCCCTGCACTATTGTATCTCAGACAGTAATGAGAGTGTGCGGTGCACTATTGTATCTCAGGCAGTAATGAGAGTGTGCCCTGCACTATTGTATCTCAGGCAGTAATGAGAGTGTGCCCTGCACTATTGTTTCACATGCAGTAATGAGAGTGTGCCCTGCACTATTGTATCTCAGACAGTAATGAGAGTGTGCCCTGCACTATTGTATCTCATGCAGTAATGAGAGTGTGCCCTGCACTATTGTATCTCAGGCAGTAATGAGAGTGTGCCCTGCACTATTGTATCTCAGGTAGTAATGAGAGTGTGTCCTGCACTATTGTATCTCAGGCAGTAATGAGAGTGTGCCCTGCACTATTGTATCTCAGGCAGTAATGAGAGTGTGCGGTGCACTATTGTATCTCAGGTAGTAATGAGAGTGTGCCCTGCACTATTGTATCACATGCAGTAATGAGAGTGTGCCCTGCACTATTGTATCTCAGGCAGTAATGAGAGTGTGCGGTGCACTATTGTATCTCAGGCAGTAATGAAAGTGTGCCCTGCACTATTGTATCTCAGGTAGTAATGAGAGTGTGCCCTGCACTATTGTATCACATGCAGTAATGAGAGTGTGCCCTGCACTATTGTATCTCAGGCAGTAATGAGAGTGTGCCCTGCACTATTGTATCACATGCAGTAATGAGAGTGTGCCCTGCACTATTGTATCTCAGACAGTAATGAGAGTGTGCGGTGCACTATTGTATCTCAGGCAGTAATGAGAGTGTGCCCTGCACTATTGTATCTCATGCAGTAATGAGAGTGTGCCCTGCACTATTGTATCTCATGCAGTAATGAGAGTGTGCCCTGCACTATTGTATCTCAGACAGTAATGAGAGTGTGCCCTGCACTATTGTATCTCAGACAGTAATGAGAGTGTGCCCTGCACTATTGTATCTCAGACAGTAATGAGAGTGTGCCCTGCACTATTGTATCTCAGGCAGTAATGAGAGTGTGCCCTGCACTATTGTATCACATGCAGTAATGAGAGTGTGCGGTGCACTATTGTATCTCAGGCAGTAATGAGAGTGTGCGGTGCACTATTGTATCTAAGGCAGTAATGAGAGTGTGCGGTGCACTATTGTATCTCAGGCAGTAATGAGAATGTGCCCTGCACTATTGTATCTCAGACAGTAATGAGAGTGTGCCCTGCACTATTGTATCACATGCAGTAATGAGAGTGTGCCCTGCACTATTGTATCTCAGGCAGTAATGAGAGTGTGCGGTGCACTATTGTATCTCAGGCAGTAATGAGAGTGTGCGGTGCACTATTGTATCTCAGGCAGTAATGAGAGTGTGCCCTGCACTATTGTATCTCAGACAGTAATGAGAGTGTGCCCTGCACTATTGTATCACATGCAGTAATGAGAGTGTGCCCTGCACTATTGTATCTCAGGCAGTAATGAGAGTGTGCCCTGCACTATTGTATCTCAGGTAGTAATGAGAGTGTGTCCTGCACTATTGTATCACATGCAGTAATGAGAGTGTGCCCTGCACTATTGTATCTCAGGCAGTAATGAGAGTGTGCCCTGCACTATTGTATCTCAGGCAATAATGAGAGTGTGCCCTGCACTATTGTATCTCAGACAGTAATGAGAGTGTGCCCTGCACTATTGTATCTCAGGCAATAATGAGAGTGTGCCCTGCACTATTGTATCTCAGACAGTAATGAGAGTGTGTCCTGCACTATTGTATCTCAGGCAATAATGAGAGTGTGCCCTGCACTATTGTATCTCAGACAGTAATGAGAGTGTGCGGTGCACTATTGTTTCACATGCAGTAATGAGAGTGTGCCCTGCACTATTGTATCTCAGGCAGTAATGAGAGTGTGCCCTGCACTATTGTATCTCAGGCAATAATGAGAGTGTGCCCTGCACTATTGTATCTCAGGCAGTAATGAGAGTGTGCCCTGCACTATTGTATCACAGGCAGTAATGAGAGTGTGCCCTGCACTATTGTATCACATGCAGTAATGAGAGTGTGCCCTGCACTATTGTATCTCAGGCAGTAATGAGAGTGTGCGGTGCACTATTGTATCTCAGGCAGTAATGAGAGTGTGCCCTGCACTATTGTATCTCAGGTAGTAACGAGAGTGTGCCCTGCACTATTGTATCTCAGGCAGTAATGAGAGTGTGCCCTGCACTATTGTATCTCAGGTAGTAATGAGAGTGTGCCCTGCACTATTGTATCTCAGACAGTAATGAGAGTGTGCCCTGCACTATTGTATCTCAGGCAGTAATGAGAGTGTGCCCTGCACTATTGTATCTCAGGCAATAATGAGAGTGTGCCCTGCACTATTGTATCTCAGGCAGTAATGAGAGTGTGCGGTGCACTATTGTATCTCAGGTAGTAATGAGAGTGTGTCCTGCACTATTGTATCTCAGACAGTAATGAGAGTGTGCCCTGCACTATTGTATCTCAGACAGTAATGAGAGTGTGCCCTGAACTATTGTATCTCAGACAGTAATGAGAGTGTGCGGTGCACTATTGTATCTCAGGCAGTAATGAGAGTGTGCGGTGCACTATTGTATCACAGGCAGTAATGAGAGTGTGCCCTGCACTATTGTATCTCAGGCAGCAATGAGAGTGTGCCCTGCACTATTGTATATCAGGCAGTAATGAGAGTGTGCGGTGCACTATTGTATCTCAGACAGTAATGAGAGTGTGCGATGCACTATTGTATCACAGGCAGTAATGAGAGTGTGCGGTGCACTATTGTATCACAGGCAGTAATGAGAGTGTGCGGTGCACTATTGTATCTCAGGCAGTAATGAGAGTGTGCCCTGCACTATTGTATCTCAGACAGTAATGAGAGTGTGCCCTGCACTATTGTATCTCAGACAGTAATGAGAGTGTGCCCTGCACTATTGTACACAGGCAGTAATGAGAGTGTGCCCTGCACTATTGTATCTCAGGCAGTAATGAGAGTGTGCCCTGCACTATTGTATGGGAGCCAGTAATGAGTGTGCCCTGCACTATTGTATCTCAGACAGTAATGAGAGTGTGCCCTGCACTATTGTATCTCAGGCAGTAATGAGAGTGTGCCCTGCACTATTGTATCTCAGACAGTAATGAGAGTGTGCCCTGCACTATTGTATCTCAGGCAGTAATGAGAGTGTGCGGTGCACTATTGTATCTCAGGCAGTAATGAGAGTGTGCCCTGCACTATTGTATCACATGCAGTAATGAGAGTGTGCCCTGCACTATTGTATCTCAGGCAGTAATGAGAGTGTGCCCTGCACTATTGTATCTCAGACAGTAATGAGAGTGTGCCCTGCACTATTGTATCTCAGACAGTAATGAGAGTGTGCCCTGCACTATTGTATCTCAGGCAGTAATGAGAGTGTGCCCTGCACTATTGTATCTCAGGCAGTAATGAGAGTGTGCGGTGCACTATTGTATCTCAGGCAGTAATGAGAGTGTGCCCTGCACTATTGTATGGGAGCCAGTAATGAGAGTGTGCCCTGCACTATTGTATCTCAGACAGTAATGAGAGTGTGCCCTGCACTATTGTATGGGAGCCAGTAATGAGAGTGTGCCCTGCACTATTGTATCTCAGGCAGTAATGAGAGTGTGCCCTGCACTATTGTATCTCAGGCAGTAATGAGAGTGTGCCCTGCACTATTGTATCACAGGCAGTAATGAGAGTGTGTCCTGCACTATTGTATCTCAGACAGTAATGAGAGTGTGCGGTGCACTATTGTATCACAGGCAGTAATGAGAGTGTGCCCTGCACTATTGTATCACATGCAGTAATGAGAGTGTGCCCTGCACTATTGTATCTCAGACAGTAATGAGAGTGTGCGGTGCACTATTGTATCTCAGACAGTAATGAGAGTGTGCGGTGCACTATTGTATCTCAGGCAGTAATGAGAGTGTGCACTGCACTATTGTATCTCAGACAGTAACGAGAATGTGCCCTGCACTATTGTATCTCAGACAGTAATGAGAGTGTGCCCTGCACTATTGTATCACAGGCAGTAATGAGAGTGTGCGGTGCACTATTGTATCTCAGACAGTAATGAGAGTGTGCGGTGCACTATTGTATCTCAGGCAGTAATGAGAGTGTGCACTGCACTATTGTATCTCAGACAGTAACGAGAATGTGCCCTGCACTATTGTATCTCAGACAGTAATGAGAGTGTGCCCTGCACTATTGTATCACAGGCAGTAATGAGAGTGTGCGGTGCACTATTGTATCTCAGGCAGTAATGAGAGTGTGCGGTGCACTATTGTATCTCAGACAGTAATTAGAGTGTGCGGTGCACTATTGTATCTCAGGCAGTAATGAGAGTGTGCCCTGCACTATTGTATCTCAGACAGTAACGAGAATGTGCCCTGCACTATTGTATCTCAGACAGTAATGAGAGTGTGCCCTGCACTATTGTATCACATGCAATAATGAGAGTGTGCCCTGCACTATTATATCTCAGGCAGCAATGAGAGTGTGCCCTGCACTATTGTATCTCAGGCAGTAATGAGAGTGTGCCCTGCACTATTGTATCTCAGGCAATAATGAGAGTGTGCCCTGCACTATTGTATCTCAGGCAGTAATGAGAGTGTGCCCTGCACTATTATATCTCAGACACTAATGAGAGTGTGCGGTGCACTATTGTATCTCAGACAGTAATGAGAGTGTGCCCTGCACTATTGTATCTCAGGCAGTAATGAGAGTGTGCCCTGCACTATTGTATCTCAGGCAGTAATGAGAGTGTGCGGTGCACTATTGTATCTCAGGCAGTAATGAGAGTGTGCGGTGCACTATTGTATGGGAGCCAGTAATGAGAGTGTGCCCTGCACTATTGTATCTCAGGCAGTAATGAGAGTGTGCCCTGCACTATTGTATGGGAGCCAGTAATGAGAGTGTGCCCTGCACTATTGTATCTCAGACAGTAATGAGAGTGTGCCCTGCACTATTGTATGGGAGCCAGTAATGAGAGTGTGCCCTGCACTATTGTATCTCAGGCAGTAATGAGAGTGTGCCCTGCACTATTGTATCTCAGGCAGTAATGAGAGTGTGCCCTGCACTATTGTATCTCAGGCAGTAATGAGTGTGCTCTGCACTATTGTATCTCAGACAGTAATGAGAGTGTGCCCTGCACTATTGTATCTCAGGCAGTAATGAGAGTGTGTCCTGCACTATTGTATCTCAGGCAGTAATGAGAGTGTGTCCTGCACTATTGTATCTCAGGCAGTAATGAGTGTGCTCTGCACTATTGTATCTCAGACAGTAATGAGAGTGTGCCCTGCACTATTGTATCTCAGGCAGTAATGAGAGTGTGCCCTGCACTATTGTATCTCAGGCAGTAATGAGAGTGTGCCCTGCACTATTGTATCTCAGGCAGTAATGAGAGTGTGCCCTGCACTATTGTATCTCAGGCAGTAATGAGAGTGTGCCCTGCACTATTGTATCTCAGACAGTAATGAGAGTGTGCCCTGCACTATTGTATCTCAGACAGTAATGAGAATGTGCCCTGCACTATTGTATCTCAGGCAGTAATGAGAGTGTGCCCTGCACTATTGTATCTCAGGCAGTAATGAGAGTGTGCCCTGCACTATTGTATCTCAGACAGTAATGAGAGTGTGCCCTGCACTATTGTATCTCAGACAGTAATGAGAGTGTGCCCTGCACTATTGTATCTCAGACAGTAATGAGAATGTGCGGTGCACTATTGTATCTCAGACAGTAATGAGAGTGTGCCCTGCACTATTGTATCACATGCAGTAATGAGAGTGTGCCCTGCACTATTGTATCTCAGGAAGTAATGAGAGTGTGCGGTGCACTATTGTATCTCAGACAGTAATGAGAGTGTGCCCTGCACTATTGTATCTCAGGCAATAATGAGAGTGAGCCCTGCACTATTGTATCTCAGGCAGTAATGAGAGTGTGCCCTGCACTATTGTATCTCAGGCAGTAATGAGAGTGTGCCCTGCACTATTGTATCACATGCAGTAATGAGAGTGTGCCCTGCACTATTGTATCTCAGGAAGTAATGAGAGTGTGCGGTGCACTATTGTATCTCAGACAGTAATGAGAGTGTGCCCTGCACTATTGTATCTCAGGCAATAATGAGAGTGTGCCCTGCACTATTGTATCTCAGGCAATAATGAGAGTGTGCCCTGCACTATTGTATCTCAGGCAATAATGAGAGTGTGCGGTGCACTATTGTATCTCAGACAGTAATGAGAGTGTGTCCTGCACTATTGTATCTCAGACAGTAATGAGAGTGTGCCCTGCACTATTGTATCACATGCAGTAATGAGAGTGTGCCCTACACTATTGTATCTCAGGCAGTAATGAGAGTGTGCGGTGCACTATTGTATCTCAGGCAGTAATGAGAGTGTGCCCTGCACTATTGTATCTCAGACAGCAATGAGTGTGCGGTGCACTATTGTATCTCAGGCAGTAATGAGAGTGTGTCCTGCACTATTGTACCTCAGGCAGTAATGAGAGTGTGCCCTGCACTATTGTATCTCAGGCAGTAATGAGAGTGTGCCCTGCACTATTGTATCACATGCAGTAATGAGAGTGTGCCCTGCACTATTGTATCTCAGACAGTAATGAGAGTGTGCCCTGCACTATTGTATGGGAGCCAGTAATGAGAGTGTGTCCTGTACTATTGTATCTCAGACAGTAATGAGAGTGTGCCGTGCACTATTGTATGGGAGCCAGTAATGAGAGTGTGTCCTGTACTATTGTATCTCAGACAGTAATGAGAGTGTGCCCTGCACTATTGTATCTCAGGCAGTAATGAGAGTGTGCCCTGCACTATTGTATCACAGGCAGTAATAAGTGTGTGCCCTGCACTATTATATCTCAGACAGTAATGAGAGTGTGCCCTGCACTATTGTATCTCAGGCAGTAATGAGAGTGTGCGGTGCACTATTGTATCTCAGGCAATAATGAGAGGGTGCCCTGCACTATTGTATCTCAGGCAGTAATGAGAGTGTGCGGTGCACTATTGTATCACAGGCAGTAATAAGTGTGTGCCCTGCACTATTGTATCTCAGGCAGTAATGAGAGTGTGCCCTGCACTATTCTATCTCAGGCAGTAATGAGAGTGTGCCCTGCACTATTGTATCTCAGGCAATAATGAGAGTGTGCCCTGCACTATTGTATCTCAGGCAGTAATGAGAGTGTGCCCTGCACTATTGTATCTCAGGCAGTAATGAGAGTGTGCCCTGCACTATTGTATCTCAGGCAGTAATGAGAGTGTGCCCTGCACTATTGTATCTCAGAGAGTAATGAGAGTGTGCCCTGCACTATTGTATCACAGGCAGTAATGAGAGTGTGCCCTGCACTATTGTATCACAGGCAGTAATGAGAGTGTGCCCTGCACTATTGTATCACAGGCAGTAATGAGAGTGTGCCCTGCACTATTGTATCTCAGGCAGTAATGAGAGTGTGCCCTGCACTATTGTATCACAGGCAGTAATGAGAGTGTGCCCTGCACTATTGTATCTCAGACAGTAATGAGAGTGTGCCCTGCACTATTGTATCTCAGGCAGTAATGAGAGTGTGCCCTGCACTATTGTATCTCAGGCAGTAATGAGAGTGTGCCCTGCACTATTGTATCTCAGGCAGTAATGAGATTGTGCCCTGCACTATTGTATCTCAGACAGCAATGAGTGTGCGGTGCACTATTGTATCTCAGGCAGTAATGAGAGTGTGCCCTGCACTATTGTATCTCAGGCAGTAATGAGAGTGTGCCCTGCACTATTGTATCTCAGGCAGTAATGAGAGTGTGCCCTGCACTATTGTATCTCAGGCAGTAATGAGAGTGTGCCCTGCACTATTGTATCTCAGACAGCAATGAGTGTGCGGTGCACTATTGTATCTCAGGCAGTAATGAGAGTTTTGCCCTGCACTATTGTATCTCAGGCAGTAATGAGAGTGTGCCCTGCACTATTGTACCTCAGGCAGTAATGAGAGTGTGCCCTGCACTATTGTATCTCAGGCAGTAATGAGAGTGTGCCCTGCACTATTGTATCACATGCAGTAATGAGAGTGTGCCCTGCACTATTGTATCTCAGACAGTAATGAGAGTGTGCCCTGCACTATTGTATGGGAGCCAGTAATGAGAGTGTGTCCTGTACTATTGTATCTCAGACAGTAATGAGAGTGTGCCGTGCACTATTGTATGGGAGCCAGTAATGAGAGTGTGTCCTGTACTATTGTATCTCAGACAGTAATGAGAGTGTGCCCTGCACTATTGTATCTCAGGCAGTAATGAGAGTGTGCGGTGCACTATTGTATCACAGGCAGTAATAAGTGTGTGCCCTGCACTATTATATCTCAGACAGTAATGAGAGTGTGCCCTGCACTATTATATCTCAGACAGTAATGAGAGTGTGCCCTGCACTATTGTATCTCAGGCAGTAATGAGAGTGTGCGGTGCACTATTGTATCTCAGGCAGTAATGAGAGTGTGCCCTGCACTATTGTATCTCAGGCAGTAATGAGAGTGTGCGGTGCACTATTGTATCACAGGCAGTAATAAGTGTGTGCCCTGCACTATTGTATCTCAGGCAGTAATGAGAGTGTGCCCTGCACTATTCTATCTCAGGCAGTATTGAGAGTGTGCCCTGCACTATTGTATCTCAGGCAATAATGAGAGTGTGCCCTGCACTATTGTATCTCAGGCAGTAATGAGAGTGTGCCCTGCACTATTGTATCTCAGGCAGTAATGAGAGTGTGCCCTGCACTATTGTATCTCAGGCAGTAATGAGAGTGTGCCCTGCACTATTGTATCTCAGGCAGTAATGAGAGTGTGCCCTGCACTATTGTATCACAGGCAGTAATGAGAGTGTGCCCTGCACTATTGTATCTCAGACAGTAATGAGAGTGTGCCCTGCACTATTGTATCTCAGGCAGTAATGAGAGTGTGCCCTGCACTATTGTATCACAGGCAGTAATGAGAGTGTGCCCTGCACTATTGTATCTCAGACAGTAATGAGAGTGTGCCCTGCACTATTGTATCTCAGGCAGTAATGAAAGTGTGCCCTGCACTATTGTATCTCAGACAGTAATGAGAGTGTGCGGTGCACTATTGTATCTCAGACAGTAATGAGAGTGTGCCCTGCACTATTGTATCACATGCAGTAATGAGAGTGTGCCCTGCACTATTGTATCTCAGGCAGCAATGAGAGTGTGCCCTGCACTATTGTATCTCAGGCAGTAATGAGAGTGTGCGGTGCACTATTGTATCACAGGCAGTAATGAGAGTGTGCCCTGCACTATTGTATCTCAGACAGTAATGAGAGTGTGCCCTGCACTATTGTATCTCAGGCAGTAATGAGAGTGTGCCCTGCACTATTGTATCTCAGGCAGTAATGAGAGTGTGCCCTGCACTATTGTATCTCAGACAGTAATGAGAGTGTGCGGTGCACTATTGTATCTCAGGCAATAATGAGAGTGTGCGGTGCACTATTGTATCTCAGGCAGTAATGAGAGTGTGCGGTGCACTATTGTATCACATGCAGTAATGAGAGTGTGCGGTGCACTATTGTATCTCAGACAGTAATGAGAGTGTGCCCTGCACTATTGTATCTCAGACAGTAATGAGAGTGTGCCCTGCACTATTGTATCTCAGACAGTAATGAGAGTGTGCGGTGCACTATTGTATCTCAGGCAGTAATGAGAGTGTGCCCTGCACTATTGTATCTCAGGCAGTAATGAGAGTGTGCCCTGCACTATTGTTTCACATGCAGTAATGAGAGTGTGCCCTGCACTATTGTATCTCAGACAGTAATGAGAGTGTGCCCTGCACTATTGTATCTCATGCAGTAATGAGAGTGTGCCCTGCACTATTGTATCTCAGGCAGTAATGAGAGTGTGCCCTGCACTATTGTATCTCAGGTAGTAATGAGAGTGTGCCCTGCACTATTGTATCTCAGGCAGTAATGAGAGTGTGCCCTGCACTATTGTATCTCAGGCAGTAATGAGAGTGTGCGGTGCACTATTGTATCTCAGGTAGTAATGAGAGTGTGCCCTGCACTATTGTATCACATGCAGTAATGAGAGTGTGCCCTGCACTATTGTATCTCAGGCAGTAATGAGAGTGTGCGGTGCACTATTGTATCTCAGGCAGTAATGAAAGTGTGCCCTGCACTATTGTATCTCAGGTAGTAATGAGAGTGTGCCCTGCACTATTGTATCACATGCAGTAATGAGAGTGTGCCCTGCACTATTGTATCTCAGGCAGTAATGAGAGTGTGCCCTGCACTATTGTATCACATGCAGTAATGAGAGTGTGCCCTGCACTATTGTATCTCAGACAGTAATGAGAGTGTGCGGTGCACTATTGTATCTCAGGTAGTAATGAGAGTGTGCCCTGCACTATTGTATCTCATGCAGTAATGAGAGTGTGCCCTGCACTATTGTATCTCATGCAGTAATGAGAGTGTGCCCTGCACTATTGTATCTCAGACAGTAATGAGAGTGTGCCCTGCACTATTGTATCTCAGACAGTAATGAGAGTGTGCCCTGCACTATTGTATCTCAGACAGTAATGAGAGTGTGCCCTGCACTATTGTATCTCAGGCAGTAATGAGAGTGTGCCCTGCACTATTGTATCACATGCAGTAATGAGAGTGTGCCCTGCACTATTGTATCTCAGGCAGTAATGAGAGTGTGCGGTGCACTATTGTATCTAAGGCAGTAATGAGAGTGTGCGGTGCACTATTGTATCTCAGGCAGTAATGAGAATGTGCCCTGCACTATTGTATCTCAGACAGTAATGAGAGTGTGCCCTGCACTATTGTATCACATGCAGTAATGAGAGTGTGCCCTGCACTATTGTATCTCAGGCAGTAATGAGAGTGTGCGGTGCACTATTGTATCTAAGGCAGTAATGAGAGTGTGCGGTGCACTATTGTATCTCAGGCAGTAATGAGAGTGTGCCCTGCACTATTGTATCTCAGACAGTAATGAGAGTGTGCCCTGCACTATTGTATCACATGCAGTAATGAGAGTGTGCCCTGCACTATTGTATCTCAGGCAGTAATGAGAGTGTGCCCTGCACTATTGTATCTCAGGTAGTAATGAGAGTGTGTCCTGCACTATTGTATCACATGCAGTAATGAGAGTGTGCCCTGCACTATTGTATCTCAGGCAGTAATGAGAGTGTGCCCTGCACTATTGTATCTCAGGCAATAATGAGAGTGTGCCCTGCACTATTGTATCTCAGACAGTAATGAGAGTGTGCCCTGCACTATTGTATCTCAGGCAATAATGAGAGTGTGCCCTGCACTATTGTATCTCAGACAGTAATGAGAGTGTGTCCTGCACTATTGTATCTCAGGCAATAATGAGAGTGTGCCCTGCACTATTGTATCTCAGACAGTAATGAGAGTGTGCGGTGCACTATTGTTTCACATGCAGTAATGAGAGTGTGCCCTGCACTATTGTATCTCAGGCAGTAATGAGAGTGTGCCCTGCACTATTGTATCTCAGGCAATAATGAGAGTGTGCCCTGCACTATTGTATCTCAGGTAGTAATGAGAGTGTGTCCTGCACTATTGTATCTCAGGCAGTAATGAGAGTGTGCCCTGCACTATTGTATCTCAGGCAGTAATGAGAGTGTGCGGTGCACTATTGTATCTCAGGTAGTAATGAGAGTGTGCCCTGCACTATTGTATCACATGCAGTAATGAGAGTGTGCCCTGCACTATTGTATCTCAGGCAGTAATGAAAGTGTGCCCTGCACTATTGTATCTCAGGTAGTAATGAGAGTGTGCCCTGCACTATTGTATCACATGCAGTAATGAGAGTGTGCCCTGCACTATTGTATCTCAGGCAGTAATGAGAGTGTGCCCTGCACTATTGTATCACATGCAGTAATGAGAGTGTGCCCTGCACTATTGTATCTCAGACAGTAATGAGAGTGTGCGGTGCACTATTGTATCTCAGGTAGTAATGAGAGTGTGCCCTGCACTATTGTATCTCATGCAGTAATGAGAGTGTGCCCTGCACTATTGTATCTCAGACAGTAATGAGAGTGTGCCCTGCACTATTGTATCTCAGACAGTAATGAGAGTGTGCCCTGCACTATTGTATCTCAGACAGTAATGAGAGTGTGCCCTGCACTATTGTATCTCAGACAGTAATGAGAGTGTGCCCTGCACTATTGTATCTCAGGCAGTAATGAGAGTGTGCCCTGCACTATTGTATCACATGCAGTAATGAGAGTGTGCCCTGCACTATTGTATCTCAGGCAGTAATGAGAGTGTGCGGTGCACTATTGTATCTAAGGCAGTAATGAGAGTGTGCGGTGCACTATTGTATCTCAGGCAGTAATGAGAATGTGCCCTGCACTATTGTATCTCAGGTAGTAATGAGAGTGTGTCCTGCACTATTGTATCTCAGACAGTAATGAGAGTGTGCCCTGCACTATTGTATCACATGCAGTAATGAGAGTGTGCCCTGCACTATTGTATCTCAGGCAGTAATGAGAGTGTGCCCTGCACTATTGTATCTCAGGTAGTAATGAGAGTGTGTCCTGCACTATTGTATCTCAGGCAGTAATGAGAGTGTGCCCTGCACTATTGTATCTCAGGCAATAATGAGAGTGTGCCCTGCACTATTGTATCTCAGACAGTAATGAGAGTGTGCCCTGCACTATTGTATCTCAGGCAGTAATGAGAGTGTGTCCTGCACTATTGTATCTCAGGCAGTAATGAGAGTGTGCCCTGCACTATTGTATCTCAGGCAGTAATGAGAGTGTGCCCTGCACTATTGTATCTCAGACAGTAATGAGAGTGTGCGGTGCACTATTGTATCTCAGACAGTAATGAGAGTGTGCGGTGCACTATTGTATCTCAGACAGTAATGAGAGTGTGTCCTGCACTATTGTATCTCAGGCAATAATGAGAGTGTGCCCTGCACTATTGTATCTCAGGCAGTAATGAGAGTGTGCCCTGCACTATTGTATCTCAGGCAGTAATGAGAGTGTGCCCTGCACTATTGTATCTCAGACAGTAATGAGAGTGTGCGGTGCACTATTGTATCTCAGACAGTAATGAGAGTGTGTCCTGCACTATTGTATCTCAGGCAATAATGAGAGTGTGCCCTGCACTATTGTATCTCAGACAGTAATGAGAGTGTGCGGTGCACTATTGTTTCACATGCAGTAATGAGAGTGTGCCCTGCACTATTGTATCTCAGGCAATAATGAGAGTGTGCCCTGCACTATTGTATCTCAGGCAGTAATGAGAGTGTGCCCTGCACTATTGTATCTCAGGCAATAATGAGAGTGTGCCCTGCACTATTGTATCTCAGGCAGTAATGAGAGTGTGCCCTGCACTATTGTATCACCTAAAGTAATGTAAGTACACACTAACCACCCACTGAAATGTGTGCCGTACCCCTGTATCAAACAGTAATGTAAATGTACACTCTCATACACTGTGCTCGTCTAACATAATTAATATCCGTACACTATTGTAACACAAGCAGTAATGTGACACACACAATAAGGTGCAAGGTCTCACTCAGCCTAGTAAGTGCAATATATATATAGATGGGTCCATAGCATGGCCGTCACATAGCAGTGAATGGGATACTCGTGCAATGAAGGGTCAGATATGAGAATCTCCCCTCTCCAGTGGGTGTTTGGAGTGTTTGAGCGCTCTCTTGGCATGCTGTACATACCCCGCAGGTGTAAAGACTCTGAGCAGAGGGAGAGAGAGGGGACATAGTGGTGAGTGAGACAGGAACGAGAATGAAAACAGTCAAGAAGCAGTAAGATGCGGCCTACTACGGGCAATGTGTCTACAGAGAAGATAACAAGTGAACCTCAGGAGTACACATCTACTACTGATCTGAAAAGGGTTATCAGCAGAGAGCACACTTGTCCAATGTCGGTGCTCAGGGGCCAGATCCAGGCCACATTTCCAGGATCTCTTGTTCAGTACTGGTGGATTAACCAGTTGTTCAAGCATCGTGAATAAATCATACTTCAATGTGCTTCACGGTGACATCCCGAAAATCTCGTCAGGATCCAATACCCAAGGATATATTATGTACAATTACACATGGTTGGAATCCATTCCTTCCTGCTGTGTATAACTACCGGCATGCAACTACTGACCAAGCCACACAGCAGTTGCTCTTCTTTTCCTTTCCTTTAGTAACCTGCACCTCCCTCTAATTCTGTATTGTAGATATGTCAGTCCTAAACCACGCCATAAAATGGTCAACAGGTCACCACATCCAGGAGAGGAGTTGGGTGACAAATACGCTGGCTCTGATGGTATAACACACACTGATACCAAAATATAAATATAAAAAAGGGAATATACTACGCTCTCGGCATGAAATAGCTATCAAAGAGATGAATAACTACCATCCAGAATAATGGAAAAGCTGCTGATGGGACCTATACCCTGGAAGACATATTGTGGTGAAGGACTGTTAGGTCTAAGCCACACTGGTATGTTGCAAGTAATTGGGAGTATTTGCCCGTCGTATCTCCAATTATCATATGATGTTCCTTTTCCAGTGCTGGACCTGCTCACTTGGGTTCGCTATAGATCCGGCCTATGTGATCCTCTCATGAACCTCTTGCAGGGAGGATGCATACAACTTCTTAATGTTAGATGTGGTCATCAATGCGGCGTTCAACAGGTCATAACCAGGATCAATGGCGATCAAAAATAAACAAAAACCAAAGAAAACACCACATACTGAGAACGTAGCCATGGAACTGAAAAGGGTTCTGAGGAATGTGGAGGTAACCCTGGGGCACCGCGTGTTGAAACACTACAATTCATATAAACACTTGTGTTTCACATAAATATTAAAATGTTGACTGCATATAATATAGTACGAATGTAGTAACATCAATAATGGAAGCAGTGGCCCAAGTGATATGTACTAGTTATTACCTATAGTTTTACTTTATACCATTTTTGCAACCTTGTTTGTGTCACTTTTAGAGATGGCACTTAATTGTTTGTGTCTGGAGGATAACCCAGGTCTAAGACAGACAGATACACTAGTGAGACAGGATGGTCAGCAGGGGGCAGTGTCACCAAGCACATGATGATTTCTCATTAATATTCCATGGTCCAAATGATCAAGGATTGTAAAGTCACCATTGGCTCTCGCCATTAGAAGATTACAGATAGGGAGCAGTAGGCCGATTCCTGTTCCTCAGCTTTATTCATATCCTGGCACTAGAAAGTTGTTCCATTTAACGAGCACCATTTCTATAATGCAGAGCTTCCACGTATTATCTCCAAACAATCTTCCACCCGGCGTCAGATTGCGGCCTCTTGCGCTAGCATTCCTTTTTCTAAGGTCTGATTGCTGAATAAAAGTGGACGAGTGGGTCTGAGCGTGGATCCCACAAGGTGTCGTCAATCCGTTTAATCAGACACTAAAACGTTCCATATGGGAATCACTGCCTCCAATGGCTACAGAAATGTCCATTCTCCAATTTATTTACTGAATTGCTTCATTTAACAGGTTGTTTTGTCTAAAATCATTTAGTGTTTCTGATGGTAGCTGGACAAGTAGTAAAACAGGCTCGGCAGATATACAGTGAGCTCATGCTCTCCCCTCCGAGACCCCGGCCGGCTGGGCTCTCCCCTTCGAGACCCCGGCCGCCTGGGCTCTCCCCTCCGAGACCCCGGCCGGCTGGGCTCTCCCCTCCGAGACCCCGGCCGGCTGGGCTCTCCCCTCCGAGACCCCGGCCGGCTGGGCTCTCCCCTCCGAGACCCCGGCCGGCTGGGCTCTCCCCTCCGAGACCCCGGCCGGCCGGGCTCTCCCCTCCGAGACCCCGGCCGGCCGGGCTCTCCACTTCTAGACCCCGGCCGGCCAGGCTCTCCACTTCTAGACCTCCGCCGGCTGTGCTCTCCCCTCCGAGACCCCGGCCGGCTGGGCTCTCCCCTCCGAGACCCCGGCCGGCTGGGCTCTCCCCTCCGAGACCCCGGCCGGCTGGGCTCTCCCCTCCGAGACCCCGGCCGGCTGGGCTCTCCCCTCCGAGACCCCGGCCGGCTGGGCTCTCCCCTCCGAGACCCCGGCCGGCTGGGCTCTCCCCTTCCTTTCCCAAACCATGGCCATCCCTATTAAAAATGGCCATATATTATAAACCATGAAACTAGCTTTGCTCCCCCCAGCTAATCCATGAACCAGATCTGCTCTCATCTTCTAAACCATGGCCAGATCTGCTTTCACCTATAAATATGGTCCGTCGTGGTTTCTGGCCAGCCTTGAAGCTTGTGAGATGATAGTTTATGTATGACTTGAGCAATAGCTCTACTAACCTGCTAAATGTGGCCTTCTCATTTTTGGTATCCATAGTGAGCCTGATGGTCTCTTGTCCGGCTGCTGTGCTTATGGTCTCAGTAACAATGTTAGGCTTTTCTTCCTCCTCACTATCTGAGCCTCCTGAGGAGCTGCTGTCTGAACCCATCACAGGAGCCTTCCTGGCAACGCAGACATTCCACACACACGGCGAGGAGGTGCTGACTGGAGACAGAATGTAAACATGGAGTAAGGGCCCATCACCCACCTACAATGCGAAATGTGTACTCTTAGCACATGCACCACCATTACGCACACTCACTAAATCAGAGAAGCTCTTCATGGGCTAGAAAAGTATTTACTAAACCCCAAGTCACCAAACCTTTCTCAATTTGAAATGACCCTGATATAGAAGCCCCATCTCACCACTTTACAACATCCTCAAAAGAACCCCAAATCTTTCTCCACAAACACAGTTTCTGCATTCATGGCCTCTCTTTCTTCTTTTCCACTGACCGCAAAGAAAAGTCTTTTGGGTAATTTTGCCATGGGACTCGCAAACAAAAAGGGACACTGAATGGAACTACAGGATTTTATTTAAACGCTGTATTAAATATATAGAATAACAAAGTGTGTGTGCAGACAGTCTTGATGGGGGAGAATCTTTAAGTGAAGTGCTGTTATGTTGTTGGTTGCCATGGCAACAGTGATGGTGTAAAAGTGTACATTAGCTTTCTGCATGAGACAAAGTGCTGTTTGGCTGTTGGGCTCAGAGGGATGGGAGTTGAACATCATCCTAACATTATGGACACCTAATACTTCTTCTCTACTTAGTGCTATATGCTTGAGACATAACAAGGAGCATTAAAACAGTGACTCACTTACTGCCATCTTGCCCAGATACTGACGCAGCCTCCTTCCAGGGAATCCCTAGCACCAACAAACAGTAACCAGTAGAGTAGAGGACCTAACTGAGGGGATCCATTCTTGGCTAGCCCCACTGGACCCTCCTTATATATATATATATTTTTTTTTTTTAATTAGTTAAACCATGACTGGGAGGGTGCACGCACATCGAAGCCGTTCGCCATCACTATGAACACCTTGGTCTCTATATATCACTTGCGCACTGTAAGAACTGTAGGCGGCTGAGAATATTATTGCTCAGCAAGAACCAATTTGTAAATTTAAAGTCTATTTTCTGATCATGCAAGTATTATCCTCTATTTGCAACGCGCCAACTTATTCCGTAGCGCTGTTCAGGGGTTAAGTACAATAATAAGTCAATAAAGAGTCAATAACAATTTTTAACATATTACAAAAGAGGGCCCTGTCTTTGAGCCTAAATTCAAGAATATGGACCACATTGTGTTAAGCAGAATTCATCTGGCCCTTTCCTATTGATCACAAAACAAATGGTAGACTTAAAATATAATGCCTGGACGCGTTAGGGAACTCATAAAAATACAATTTGGATGTATATCACATATATAGTTGTGAGCAAGCGGGTTGTTGCGAACAACACAGACCTCGCAAAATTTATGGACTTCCGAGAAACAAATACGAGACGCAGAACTTAGAAAAAAAACATTACGACCTCGCAAAAATACGACCTTACCGCCCGAAACCGGCGCACATAAAAACATTAAAAACACAATAAATACACACAACAAATACATAAAAAGCTTTCCCCAGCAAGGGGGGGCACCCAGGACCTCGGAAACTGCAGTTACACCTCAATTTAAGTCGAAATACAAGAGTTTAGACACCAGAAAATCCCCTAAGCGAGAGAAAAAATGTCCGCCGAAAAAAGACGCAAAACACCACCAAACCCATACAGATTTTCCCAAAAATACGGACGCGATCCAAGAACAAGCACGCCAAATCAGCCACGGACGGGTACCACACATTAGGCGCCATTTTACAACACTAACTTACACAATGTGGAAGAACACAGCTACACTAACGGATTTGGCACGCGTACGCAGCCTATTTACACTACACACTGCGCACATTGCTGACACTTTCACAGCAGCTCCACAGCACTGATGCTGCAGGAACATGAAAACAGATTGTCAGCTCTTCTGCACAATGCTTCCTGCATATATAACTTCACAATAGGTAAAGTATATTGATGTATTATTTTATTCATTATTACATTAGCATTAGCAAAAAAAAACAATGCTCTTAGCACACAAACAACCAACAAGCTCGCAATGAGCGCCGAAGCATCTTGGAACACCAACAAAATGTACCGCCTTCCAATCTTATTGCCGACATTTTTTGACTGGCAAGTCGCTAGTTAAACTTATATTCTACAGTGATCCTGTAATAGGCAAAATGTCACTAAAATGTTATCAAACTTTACAAATTAGAACAATTTTCTTTTTTTTTAAGCAAATAGATATTTTAAAACTTGTTTTTACTATTTAACAAACTGGTCGAAACTTTCTTAAATTGTCCTTAGATTCTGCTGTCTGACTCTTAATATAATGGGCACAGAATATTGTAGTAAAATATACATTTATAAACACTTCTCTATTGTAAATTAAAGATAATATTTAAAACTTCATTTGAAATTGTAATGTATTAAATGTATTTGCTTAGAAAAATCAAGAATCTGATCTGCAAGTTTTTTTCCGGGTGTCTAAACTCTTGTATTTCGAGTTATATTGAGGTGTAACTTCAGTTTCCGAGGTCCTGGGTGCCCCCCCTGCTGTGGGTAAGCTTTTTGGGGCCAGGGTGGGACACTCCTGAACACCACAAGAAAGGGCCCTTTATGTCCCGTACTGTAACAGCCCCTTCTGTACATGTAATGTAGTGTTGGGTGTCGGTCCCTGATTATGTACCCTGGACCTCCAGGAACCCATTTCTGTTTTTGGGGTCATTGTGTAATGTTCGTGACTCCTTTTAAATTACTACACAAGGGGCTTTGTTGGTTGGTGGCAGTGGGAATTGTTGAAGTGTACACCACGTTATCTTAAAGGTGACTAATGCGGATACATTGTTGCTTATTAGAAATAGGAGGTTGTAAGAGATACATTTCCATGTTCCTGCCATGATGGCAGTGTGACTCCATCTTGCTTCTGACCCTGACGCATACCGTATAAACTGCTTGCTGGGCACTGAAGACCCAAATCAATCCAGGGGTGTGTTCCTGTAGCATAAGGTGGGAGATTTGGGGGTGAAAGAGGACCTCTCACCCCTGGGTCGTCACAACTTCAGTCTTAAGCACGTGTTTTACTGGTTATAGTTTGGCAGTTTCACTCATGTGTAAATGAAATGTCTATGATTTTAGAATGAACTTAAACTAAACACAACATTACAACGGCGGGTGACGACGGCACACACTAAACTTTCACTAAACATTCATCTAAATTTTCAGACTTTTAGTCCTTTATTTTTCTTTAGTCTTTAATGATTTCTTCCGGCATACGGGTAACGTCTTCCACATGTATGGGAAGGAAACAAGAGAAGCCTAAGAGACCACATTGGGGTACATACAGGAAACCGGACACTCCATTTCACAACACTTTTCTGTAGCCCCTTCATCGCCAGGTTAGTTCTCACACTGGATCTTTTCTTCATTGTTGAATATTTTCCATTTATGATGATTCCAGGTCCCCCAAACGTTAGTGAGTTACTTGGCTGATAAGCTGCACCCCACGTGTGGTCAGTAGATGGCGAGTATAGAAGGATGGTGCGCCCTCATGGCTTTGGATCATGACTTGGTATGAAGGCTGATACATAGTAACCCTAAGACACTAGTGTATATAGTGAGTTCACACTCACCCACATGTCTATTTTATATTGTGGGAACCTTTAATGAAGGGAAAGCTTTGATTTTGTGCCATTGGAATGATTGTAGTTATCAAAGTAAATAGCCGCTGAGATGTTCTGCATTGTTTGTGTGGCTCAATAATGCTTATTTATAGCTCAGAGTGTTTGATAAAGGTGGGGGAAGGGGGTATAACTGCATGGGAAAACCAAGGACAATTGTGTTTGCCACCACATAAACAAGCAGACTGTGTTACTAACTAGCACATCAAAGAACAGTTAATATTCAAGAGACACTCATTTGCATAATAAAGACGCACACAATACAAAATATCTCAAGAATGGATTAATTTAGAACAAAAATGGCTGTTCATGGCTTGCAGGGGACCAGCTCACATTGAGGACATCACCCAACCCCAGGATCATTCTCTCTCCTCTACCTCACTCCACCCCAGGATCATTCTCTCTCCTCTACCTCACTCCACCCCAGGATCATTCTCTCTCCTCTACCCCACTCCACCCCAGGATCATTCTCTCTCCTCGGCACTCCACCCCAGGATCATTCTCTCTCCTCGACCCCCCTCCACCCCAGGATCATTCTCTCTCCTCGGCACTCCACCCCAGGATCATTCTCTCTCCTCGACCCCCCTCCACCCCAGGATCATTCTCTCTCCTCGACCCCCCTCCACCCCAGGATCATTCTCTCTCCTCGACCCCCCTCCACCCCAGGATCATTCTCTCTCCTCGACCCCCCTCCACCCCAGGATCATTCTCTCTCCTCGACCCCCCTCCACCCCAGTATCATTCTCTCTCCTCGACCCCACTCCACCCCAGGGTCATTCTCTCTCCGCGGCACTCCACCCCAGGATCATTCTCTCTTCTCGACCCCCCTCCACCCCAGGATCATTCTCTCTCCTCGGCACTCCACCCCAGTATCATTCTCTCTCCTCGACCCCACTCCACCCCAGGATCATTCTCTCTCCTCGGCACTCCACCCCAGTATCATTCTCTCTCCTCGACCCCACTCCACCCCAGGATCATTCTCTCTCCTCTGCCCCACTCCACCCCAGGATCATTCTCTCTCCTCTGCCCCACTCCACCCCAGGATCATTCTCTCTCCTCTGCCCCACTCCACCCCAGGATCATTCTCTCTCCTCGGCACTCCACCCCAGGATCATTCTCTCTCCTCGGCACTCCACTACCCTCACTTACAGAATTTGTCCTGGCTGTGTTTGGCGGTTCCCTCTGAGCTGCTGCTCTCGGTATCCACAGGAGAACTGCACCGGGGGCCGGACTCTGAACTGGGGATAGAGGACATCATGGGGTATGTGAGTGATGTGTAACCTTCATAGTATTCAGAGATTTATAAAATCTACACTTTATTTCCAACATGGTCTTGGGACAGAGAGCTGCCTTTTTTATACAAACACTGTAGTGGTTATTCCTTTGGACTGGGTATTAATATCAGACATTAGCATTTAGGGAGCTCAGTTTAAGTCATCACTGGACCAACAAATCATGTGACTAGTAGGTTTGCAAAATGTGAATCTATCTCAGTTTTCTATTTCCTAACTGAAGGGCTCTGCTCGTAGCAGTCACTCCCCTGGGAATTATAGAAATCAGACAGAAAATGAAAGCAATTCGCTAGGACTTATAAAGGGATATATTATTTCTTGCACATTATCAGGAAATGTTCTCTCACCAGCAAAAGGGTTGGAAGTCCGTGAACTTTGCCCATCCTTTCTCTTCAGGGGTGGAGGTCTCGGGAGCGGGTGTATTCCAGGCACTGGAGCCCACGTCCAGAGCCACACAGGGTGTAGGGGGTTTGGAATTCACAGGCTCGTCAAACACTGCGGTCCAGCCAGACTCTGGGGAAGACAGCAAAGGGCAGGTATCAGCATATGGAGACAGCAAATGTGTTAGGGCAGGCACTGGGGGGCGCTGTGTGCACAGCTCACAAGAGGAGAGACTGCAAAGTATGGCCAACTCAAAGATTGAGTGTACTGAGCTCTCCAAACCTCATAGGTCTCTTCCTCTCATGTGCTAAAGAAGAGACTTGACTCTGCCTAACCCCTGGGAGAGGGGGAAAGGGGTTGGCCTCTGGCTGCCCCTGAGAGGGACGGGAAGGGGGATTTCCCCGGCTGTACTACAGTCTCACCCTCTGGAATGGAGCAGTCTCTCGGGGTGGGAGAGCCGTTATTGATGGGACTCAGAGCCGTGGGCATCTCTACATCTCCACCTTCCTCCTCATCAGACGCTGTGCTACCAGCGGGCTCACCGTTCTCCGGGTCACTGCGAGAGGAATCCTCTGATGACTGTGACACGCCAAATCTGGAACCCAGAGACACACAACAGATATATATATGATAGAAAGGCATGGCAGGGTGGAGCTTATGTCTCATTATTATAATGTATAACACTAAACACTGGGGATACATTATATATATAGGACAAACGTACTGATACTGAAAGAAAGTGTAGAGAGATCTTACAGTCTAAGGTAGAGGTGAGAGGTTTGGACATGGGGATGGATGATAAGACAAGTTGGTAGCAGATGGGTACGGTAGACTGTGTAGAAGAAGAGACAACGGCTGAGATACGGAGGAGAGTAACAGCAGGAAAGCGCTTGAACTCACCGTGTCCTGGACTTGACCTGTGTGCCATAGCCAATCTCTTTCTCTTCCCAGATGTCCTCCTCTTCATCATCAAACTGCTGGATGCGCTCATTGCAGCAAGCTTCAAACATGGCGGCATTGGGCTGTGGGGACATAGGATTCAGTAACTAGACTTTGCTAGTGTCCACTGATATTGTGGGCCTGGGAGGTGAAGCAGAGATCGTATTTCATGTTTAACGTACACTGGAAGACATCTTGGCCCTGGAAGCCCTGCATCATCTACAAGCAATACCAACGCTCAACAAATGCAACTTTGCCGAAACCTCTACAAGAACTAATATATACGATAGAAAGCTAAAAATCCCTTTAATATGTGCGCAGTATTTACATATTGTCTTCATAGATAATGTTACGCTGCAAGACGCCACAAACATATAATTAGGACACAGATGCAGTATTTTATTATTTTTGTTTTTTTTTGCCAAAATGGTATAAAACCTATAAAAACTACTAAAAACATGAAACATCTACAAATCAGTGTACTTGGTTTTATGAAGACTGGAGAGCTAGGGCATTGAAGAGGTTAATCAGATACCATCCTTTCTCTGATGTAATTGGAGGATGGACTGTGCTCCACGCTAGACACCTCACGCCACTGGACACACGCTCGAGACACACTACTTACGCTGTCATCTTCTGCCTCCATATTGAAGTTAATCTCAGCAATGCGATCAAAGGGAGCACTGAAACGAAGATGTCACAGTAAGGAACAGAAGGAGGCGACATTACCTTGGTCGCTGTGTCTTACACCCAGTGGTAGGGAGTTTTACTCACTTGATGTTGTCTTCATGTTCAGCAAATTCTTCATCGTTGAAGCCAAACTGGTCAACAAAATTTGCGGTCATTTGCTGGATCTGGTATTCTGAGAAGGCCTGAAGAATATAGAAAGGGTACGCTCAGGATAGCATCATCACGGCACCCATAGTGATGGCTCTGCGAGCCGGGGACAAGTCTCTCCGAGCCGGGGACAAGTCTCTGCGAGCTAGGGATAGCACAATCTCTACCGACTAGGCAAAGCTCCATCCCTACACCCCTCCGAGCCGGGGACAAGTCTCTGCTAGATGGGGATAGCACAATCTCTACTGACTAGGCACAGCTCCATCCCTACACCCCTCCGAGCCGGGGACAAGTCTCTGCTAGATGGGGATAGCATAATCTCTACTGACTAGGCAAAGCTCCATCCCTACACCCCTCCGAGCCGGGGACAAGTCTCTGCTAGATGGGGATAGCACAATCTCTACCGACTAGGCAAAGCTCCATCCCTACACCCCTCCGAGCCGGGGACAAGTCTCTGCTAGATGGGGATAGCACAATCTCTACCGACTAGGCAAAGCTCCATCCCTACACCCCTCCGAGCCGGGGACAAGTCTCTGCTAGATGGGGATAGCACAATCTCTACCGACTAGGCAAAGCTCCATCCCTACACCCCTCCGAGCCGGGGACAAGTCTCTGCTAGATGGGGATAGCACAATCTCTACTGACTAGGAACAGCTCCATCCCTACACCCCTCCGAGCCGGGGACAAGTCTCTGCTAGATGGGGATAGCACAATCTCTACTGACTAGGCAAAGCTCCATCCCTACACCACTGCGAGCCGGGGACAAGTCTCTGCTAGATGGGGATAGCACAATCTCTACCGACTAGGCAAAGCTCCATCCCTACACCCCTCCGAGCCGGGGACAAGTCTCTGCTAGATGGGGATAGCACAATCTCTACCGACTAGGCAAAGCTCCATCCCTACACCCCTCCGAGCCGGGGACAAGTCTCTGCTAGATGGGGATAGCACAATCTCTACTGACTAGGCAAAGCTCCATTGCTACACCCCTCCGAGCCGGGGACAAGTCTCTGCGAGCTAGGGATAGCACAATCTCTACCGACTAGGCAAAGCTCCATCCCTACACTCCTCCGAGCCGGGGACAAGTCTCTGCGAGCTAAGGATAGCACAATCTCTACCGACTAGGCAAAGCTCCATCCCTACACCTCTGCGAGCCGGGGACAAGTCTCTGCTAGATGGGGATAGCACAATCTCTACCGACTAGGCAAAGCTCCATCCCTACACCTCTGCGAGCCGGGGACAAGTCTCTGCTAGATGGGGATAGCTCAGTCTTTGCTGATCTACCACACAACACCCTCATTGGCTTCGTGCCCATTTACCCATAGGTTGCATCACCTGTTGAACAGATAACTCGTTGGGGAAGGCGCCATCGATGTCTTCATCCTCACTGGATGAGTGCAAGTGATGGGGGCTGACCTGGAAGAGACACCAAGAGCTTAGCGTGTGGGAGAGGAATCTCACTGTAGGGGAACTTGAGAGGATTAAAAAGAGAGGGTTAATGGTTTGGGGGGGGCTACAGAGGATTTAGAGAAAAGTCAATGGGGAGAGAGGAGGAAGGACGGAAAATAGGACTGGGGGAAGTCTTTTAGGGAAATCGGGAGCAAATAGAGCTTGGTTGATGGTAAAGAGACAAAAAGGACTTTAAGCAGTATGGTGTTGATCACTTTTCTATATCTAGCTCAGATGGATGTCCATCAAGCTCCTTACCAGATCTACTGTGTTCCTACGGTTTGTCTCAGTCAGTGTCTCCTCCACAAAGCTCTCCCATCTCCCTCTGCAATCCTCTGGCAGCTCTGTGAAGAGAGCAGGAGAAAATATTAAGCTAAACCCAACAGAGACCCCCAAAATCACAACCTCGAGACCACCTACAGCTGAAGATCTCCACAATGACCACCTACAGCTGGAGACCCTCACAATGACCACCTACAGCTGGAGACCCTCACAATGAACACCTACAGCTGAAGATCCCCACATTGACCACCTACAGCTGGAGACCCTCACAATGAACACCTACAGCTGAAGATCCCCACAACGACCACCTACAGCTGGAGACCCTCACAATGAACACCTACAGCTGAAAATCTCCACAATGACCACCTACAGCTGAAGATCTCCACAATGACCACCTACAGCTGGAGACCCTCACAATGACCACCTACAGCTGGAGTCCCTCACAATGAACACCTACAGCTGAAGATCCCCACAATGACCACCTACAGCTGAAGATCCCCACAATGACCACCTACAGCTGGAGACCCTCACAATGACCACCTACAGCTGAAGATCCCCACAATGACCACCTACAGCTGGAGACCCTCACAATGAACACCTACAGCTAAAAATCTCCACAATGACCACCTACAGCTGGAGACCCTCACAATGAACACCTACAGCTGAAGATCTCCACAATGAACACCTACAGCTGGAGACCCTCGCAATGACCACCTTGACACCACCAGGTCCCAACAATGAACATTCATCAGACCACCTACAGATGGAGACACTCACAATGAACACCTACAGCTGAAGATCTCCACAATGACCACCTACAGCTGGAGACCCTCACAATGACCACCTACAGCTGGAGACCCTCACAATGAACACCTACAGCTGAAAATCTCCACAATGACCACCTACAGCTGGAGAACCTCACAATGAACACCTACAGCTTGAGACCCTCACAATGAACACCTACAGCTGAAAATCTCCACAATGACCACCTACAGCTGGAGACCCTCACAATGAACACCTACAGCTGAAGATCTCCACAATGACCACCTACAGCTGGAGACCCTCACAATGAACACCTACAGCTGAAGATCACCACAATGACCACCTACAGCTGGAGACCCTCACAATGACCACCTACAGCTGAAAAACTCCACAATGAACACCTACAGCTGGAGACCCTCGCAATGACCACCTACAGCTGGAGACCCTCACAATGACCACCTACAGCTGAAAAACTCCACAATGAGCACCTACAGCTGGAGACCCTGACAATGAACACCTACAGCTGGAGACCCTCACAATGAACACCTTGACACCACCTACACCACCAGGTCCCAACAAAGAACATTCATCAGACCACCTACAGATGAAGCCCCTCAGAATCTAAAACCTGCAACTACCCAAGCTGGAGATCTACCAAGCCATCTTGGGCTCATCTACAAACATAGAGCCGCACAGCTAACTCTACAACCCAGAAACATCTCTTGCTGAACACCCACTAAATCATCCCCACAGACATCCAGCTGGAGCCATAACCTCACCTTGTTCACACAACATTTTATTCATTTCTTCACATAAATTTACAAAACGCAAAGTATTTACAGAACCGCTGAATATTTTCATGTTAAGCTCAAATGAAGACCTGACCTTGATAACAGAAACGGGTTTGGTAAAATTCAATTTGGCGCAACAAATTATCTGGAGGAATTGGGATTATTTCCCAGTAGAGGTCAGTGGCTGGAGAAGACACGTACATGTAGCTGCCTAGAACTCGGACGGTTTAGTTCTCACATCTCACGGATTTCCAGTCACTTCGCCACAGGGGGTGAAGGAGACCGATGGGGATGAAAAGTGTACCCAGGAAACCGTCTTACCGGTGATGAAGTCGCTGATCTGTGTCTGCGTGGGCCCTTTCTCCATATTGTGAACTACAGCATTGGCAATGCGGGTCAGGTGGCCCATATTCCCCCTGCGCATGCCGCCATCGGCCCTAAAAACAGAGAGTGGGCCATTAGCAGTGGAGATCTAGAACCCACCGCCATGTGGGGGAGAATCCCAAACACAGCACTAGATAAACTACTTGTAGAAGAACTCACTGGATCTTGTCGTTACTTTCCCAGGCGTCCAGGATCCTTTGCACTAAACAACATTTCTGGAAGAGCTGGAAAAGGAGATGCAGAGAGAATCCCAAATAAATCTCACCGTACAGTCACAGTCATCCAAAACATGGGGAATTTAAATGTGTCCCAATCCCAAACAACAGAGCACAAATAATATAAAAGAAAAGAAAAATGGAATTAAAAGTCCTGTTTATCTTTGTTTCTTTTATTGTCTTCTCTGTTCTTTGTCTTCTGTAATCGATCAATCTCTTTCACCAGATGGAGGATCATCCTTTGAACATTAGATGTTACATTTTGAGACCCAATCCCTGAAGACGCCATATGAGGTGAAACGCGTAGGCTGTGGCTTTGAAGCTTGTAAGAAGGTTTTTGAGTTGGGCAGGATTATTGTTCCATCTACCCAAAAAAGGTCAAGCATAGACGGTCAAGGAGGTCAAAGAGACAAAGGAGCCAGCACTTTCTTTCACAATTACAGACCGCTGGATATTTTCTTAGACATTCAAAACAAATGTTCATATAAATGTGAGTTGCATGAGCATCTGTATAAAGTTTTTTAATATTACACTTAGAGATTTGTGGAGTAATTTTTACTCTATTTCATGATCATCCATCTGTTTGTGATTGATCGATAACAGAAGACCAAAGAAAAGAGAAGAAGTTCAAAGAAACAACAAGATAAACAGGACTTTATTTGTATTTGTGCCATGTTGTGTTATTATTTCTTTTATTGGGGTAATAGGATTATTGTTGTTTATAACAAAGTAAAATGGCTCAACAGTCCCAGGTGGGGCTTTTAGCAAATCCTAGAACTTGGTTGTACCAAACAGCATTCTTATTGTAGTGGCAAGAGAAGAACTAAAGGATTTAGGTCAAAGACAATTTATAGGTGTAGAGAAAGTCCTAAAATAACGTAACATCTGCCTGAGGTGCTGGGGCTTTCTCCACCTGACTCACATTGTTGTTGTGGAAGCTATGCCAAATGGATTACTTCCATCTGTTTTTTGGTATTGTTTAGTGTCCAACTCTCTGTGACCTTATGGATCACAGCTCACCTGGCACATATGTCAGCCACTGGCCTCTGAGCTCCATCAAGTTCATGTTCATTACTTCAGTTACCACATCTATCCATCTCCACACCTCGGACTTCTCCTTCTCTGTGTGCCTTCAAACTTTCCCTGCAAGTATCAGAGTCTTCTCTAGGAAATCCTGTCTTCTCATCATATGGCCAAAATATTTGTGCTTTAGTCTCATGATCAAACCTTCCAGTGACCAGTTTGGCTTCATTTCCTGTAGTATTGATTGGTTGGATCTTCTTGTAGCCCAAGGGACTCTAAGTAGTTTTCTCCAGCACCACAATTCAAAGGTATCAATTCTCCTGCGCTCAGACTTCTTTATGGTCCATCTCTCATATCCATGTTACTACTGGGAATATCAGAGTTCTAATGTTGCGGACGTATGTTGATAGTGTTACTTTTTAATATCTTGTACAAACTTGCCATAGCTTTCCTCCCCAGAAGCAAACCTTTTAATTTCATGTCTTCAGTCACTATCTGCAGAGATCTTGGATTCCAGGAACTCCCACAAAAATATGTTTTATGTGTAGGAGGAAGATGAAACATGCCCGGCACCTCAGGTAGATAATATTGAGATAAAAACTATTTTTATTATAGATGACCTTATTATTGGATTCACACATTTCTTGTGGTGGATTAGATGCTCATAACCTTTACTTGCACGGGTGTAATTACAGAGCCTAAAATACGTCTAATCAAGTTGAGAGATGTGTATAAAGGTCCTGGGTCATCAGAGAGATGTAACAAACGAGGTAATAGAGCTAAATGAACAAAAAATGTCAAAATATTGAAGGGCCCTGGACTCACTATGAGAGCTCTTCATGATGTGAAAGAGCCCAAGATTGTATAATATTTTTTTATTACACTATTAACAGCTACAAAAACTAAAATTTTACATCTTTGTTTACATACCGTTTATACTGCCCACTGGCTGTTGCAGTGCACAGCTTCCCCCTGGACTCAGACTACACTGCCATGACCAGTTAATCCATTGCTTTCCTATTTTAAGTGAGTACCAGTCTTCTATGTCTGCACACATAGATGTGGTAAGGGTTAAATTTTAGTTTTTTGGGGAGTGAATTGAATTAAGCTGTGGGCAGGCTTTCACACGCATAATATACAGATTTTATTTGATTTCTCAGTGAAAATGGCTGTATTTAAAAAAATAAAATAAAAAAGTATTTCAACATGTTTTTAGAAGATATTTCAGATATTTGGTGCAAACTGTGCTGAATTAAATGGATATGTAAATTTGCTGGATTATGAATGCATCAGAAAGAGGAAAATTAGCAGTTTATGCAAAAAAAATATTTGCATGCAAAAATCCCAAAATAAACATTTAAACACTTACATTGAAGTCAGCAAAATGTCTTGTAATTTCTGACAGTTGTAAATCAGGGTTAACACCCTCCAAACCCAGGCTAAATTAGCATCAAATTTAAAATGATTTGTTTTAAACCAATCAGGTTAGCTGAAACTTTTGAATTAACTCTGGTGTTTATGTTTGTGCTGCAAAGCAGCCTGGGATATGTAGTCACTGATATGTGCTATGTATTGCTGCTGACATAGACAGTAAGCTGCAAGGAGATTGGCTGAGCAAGCAACAGCAGGTAAATAGTGGGTTAATATTGCTCCCCTGATGTTGCATGCTGATTGGAGGTGTCAACATAATCATTAGAGGTATTGTTAGATATTAATAAAAATAAAATGTTTTATGAGATGTGCTGCATACAAATCGGCTGCTTTTTGCCTAAGGGTGCAGAAATGTATTAATCCATGAAACTTTCATATCCCTTTAAGGGGCCCTTTAAGGACAAAGTACCCTGAACTATAAATCATCACACAGTATTGAAATGTGGAACAAGTAGGACAGAGAAGATCTCTTAGTAGGTAGATTGTGAACTGCCTCTGAATAACTAAACTAATTTACAGGTATGAAGAGCCGCCAGACTCACGTGTGTGACCATGATGTCCTCCTTCTCCATGTTGGCGTTCTGGGAGTTTGCGTTCAGTGATTCCTCCTCTTTCTTCTCTTCGGTGTCTGGCGCACTTTTCCCATCATGCAATGAATGGGATAGGATGGCGGCTATACACAGCTCCACCTGGAAGTGCAGGAAGTTATTCCATGTGTACCTAAAGAATAGGTCCTATGGGAGGAGACAAGAAGAACCAGCAAGTCACCAAAAGGTTATCCAGAAATAATCTCTCATTTGATATTTTATCTGGAAATTGCAATATGCCAACTAAAAATATTTTTGGTTTACCAGTAACAGGTCCATGGTGCCAAGCCGGCACAGCTCTTGGTTAATACTGGGGGTGTTGGTGTGCAAGAGCGCGGCAATGAGGCGTGTTATGTGCAAGCGGGCATTGCCAAGCGGCTCCTCCAATACACCAATAGTAGTCAGGATGGATTCTTTCTGCATTAAAAGAAAGATCACAGATGATTAAACCTATGGGAGAAACGGCGAAACCCAGTGCGCAGAATACAGTACGATGAACATCTCGCCCATCAGAGTCCACTTTCCTATCTGGCAATAAAAGGTATATGGAAGTTATATAGTCTGGAAGGTAACTGCCCGAGCTTTATGGGCCGACTCCACTGGACTAGGAGGTCTCTGCTGTCTGGGACAAAAAAAAAAGATTTATTCTGATTGAAACATATGTAGAAACACACAGGATAGGAAAGGATCATATGTAGAAACACACAGGATAGGAAAGAATCATATGTAGAAACACACAGGATAGGAAAGAATCATATGTAGAAACACACAGGATAGGAAAGAATCATATGTAGAAACACACAGGATAGGAAATAATCATATGTAGAAACACACAGGATAGAAAAGAATCATAAGTAGAAACACACAGGATAGGAAAGAATCATATGTAGAAACACACAGGATAGAAAAGAATCAGAAGTAGAAACACACAGGATAGAAAAGAATCAGAAGTAGAAACACACAGGATAGGAAAGAATCATATGTAGAAACACACAGGATAGGAAAGAATCATAAGTAGAAACACACAGGATAGGAAAGAATCATATGTAGAAACACACAGGATAGGAAAGGATCATATGTAGAAACACACAGGATAGGAAAGGATCATATGTAGAAACACACAGGATAGGAAAGAATCATATGTAGAAACACACAGGATAGGAAAGAATCATAAGTAGAAACACACAGGATAGGAAAGAATCATATGTAGAAACACACAGGATAGGAAAGAATCATACGTAGAAACACATGAGCACTGGAGGCGCATCCAGTTTTAGTGAGACAGAGTAGACAGAAACTCAGAGAGTTACCTTGGGAGGGTGATGGAGTAGGTGGTGGAAGTCCTTCAGCCGGGGCTCTATGGCCTGAAGGATGCTGCTGTTGACCATCTGAGTCCTCTCACTTGCCTGAGGTAGTGAATCAAGCAGAGGATCCATGCTGGAAAAAAGAGATAGAGGGGAGAAGTGATCAAGAAGATGAGTGAGAAGAGAAGAAACACCATCTACAGAGAGAAGAAAAGAAAATAAGTGACCAGCAGGAGGACAACCATGCTGCAAATTAGAGAGAGAGAGAGAGAGAGAGACACACAGGAGAAGAAGTGACCAGCAGAGAAGAATATAGAGACAGGCAGTGAGAGACACACAGGAGAAGAAGTGACCAGCAGAGAAGAACATAGAGACAGGCGGTGAGAGACACACAGGAGAAGAAGTGACCAGCGGAGAAGAACATAGAGACAGGCGGTGAGAGACACACAGGAGAAGAAGTGACCAGCAGAGAAGAACATAGAGACAGGCAGTGAGAGACACACAGGAGAAGAAGTGACCAGCGGAGAAGAACATAGAGACAGGCGGTGAGAGACACACAGGAGAAGAAGTGACCAGCGGAGAAGAACATAGAGACAGGCGGTGAGAGGCCACGAGAAAGAGGGACAGACTTACCTTGTTCTTCTGGGCTCCAATAAGGTGAGAAGGATCTGGGAGCCGCTGACCACACAACTCTCCGTCTGCTCCCCATCAAACATGTTCTGAAGAAGCTGCTCGACACACTGCTCCCTGCGGGACACAGACAAGGTACTGATGTAGACACCGCTCCCTGCAGGACACAGACACAGTGACATTGCTATATACTCACGACTCTAGAGTGGTCAGCAGGGGGTCTGGTTCTGTTGGCTCCTGTATCTGACCACACTGATCCCTGCTCAGTCTGATGAGGTCACACAGGGCCTGGGAGGCGTTACACTGTCTCTGCAAAAGATCATGTGAGATTTATATCAGGGGGCCCCGACTTCAGGGGTCACTCAAGTTCATCAGGGGTCACTCAAGTTCATCAGGGGTCACTGATATGGTCTGGCATTGTGCCAAGTCCTTATTATCAGGAGCTCTTTGTCTGTCCCACTGCTCTTACACGGCCCCTTTGCCTATGCATTAGTCACATTCTCCTAACCCCACTCTATTATGTGACATTATATCCCCCCCCCCCCCCCCCCCCCCCCACCATGTCACCCACCACCTGAAGTCACTCACATCCTCATTCTGACTGGAGTTGATCAGCTCCACCAATCGCTGGATGAGTTTTTCCTCATTAAGCCACTGAAATGAAAGGAAAACAAAGGACAAACCTATCAGTACCCCAACCAAATACCCCAATACCCCACTGTATGCAAGTTTCTTGTACTATGATATGGTTCTTCAAATTAATAGTAAAATAGAATAATTATGATTTTAAAACTAACAGACTTATTAAATGTACTTTAGAGCAGAACCCGGCCATAATCTAGGGCAGGGTGGGCTAGCTGTGGCTGCTGAGAAGTTAAGCTAGCCACACCATGCAAGTTTGCCTTATTAAAAATAAAATAGCAATACACGGTTTAAACAATTATATTCAATTTTACACACATTCAATTACAATTACCGTAGATACTCGAATATATCGCCACCCAAATATACAACGAGGGTTATGAATTTGGCAGGTGAATGGGTAAAAGTGCAAGGCGCGAAAATAACGCAAGGGTTAAAATTTACGTTATTGTAGAAAAAATATGTGCTGAATCCTGTTCCAAAAGCAAACCAAAGGGTGCATAAATACTTTAATATTCAATATAACAAGTAAATACAACAGAATATTATGGTTAATGTCACATTCATATACATATATAATATGTACTGTATGCTTGAGATGTCCACTCCCATTCGCACCTGCTCCGTCCTCCGCAGGACTCACAACACAATGGCCGCAGCACCCTAATAAAGACATGACAGCGAGGAGCCATTTGTTTCTGCATCATCGGTGGGAAGACTAGAAACTTTATCCAACAATAAGGACGGCAGGGAGCCAGTTTACCAGAAATTAGAACAGCCGTACTTCAAATATATCGCGATCCTCCGATTATTGGTTAAAATGGAAACATAAAAAACTAGCGATTTACTTGAGTATCTACAGTAACTCAGTTGCTATTTTCGGCAAACAGATCGGCTAAATTTGCTTGTGATCTTTAGTGTGGCTATGGGAGAGGGGAGCTCACACTTTGATGTTTCGAGCATCCAGTTTTCTCTATTCTATCTGGGGCAATAATCAGGACACAGGTTCTGTGGGGCTAATCTTACTCCCTCTGGGGCTTTGGGAGGGTCTACTGCATGACCTTTGCTGACCTCTTGTTGTCTCCCTGCAGGGCTCTGAATGAAACCTTTTCCCACTGGATGCAGGTGTTGTAGATAAGCCAAGAGGCTGCTCTCCGAGTAGGTGACCAGGCCTATAAAACAAACCTACTTACGTGGTGTCCATTCTCAGATCGAGGACCTCTGACTTTTTATATATAATATTTTACAATGTTGCACAAAAAATACTTTGTTTAAAAGTGAAAGTGCAGGAACTGCTGGAGGTCTTCAAATGTTCTTCTGTTCTCCTATGCATCCCAGATCTGACCATGCTATCCACACTTTCATGCCCCATGAGCTACACGTCACCGCTGGGCACAAGGCTGCCCACTCCTGATCTAGAGACTAGACCTTGCAGACTGAACCCAACCTCCTTCCCCTCGCATACAAAGAGGCACCAGCAATTAGGACATCAATAAAGACACATAAGCCATGGATATTCCTCAAGTCATCTTAGTATGTCCAGATATGTCTATGGGGTAATGTTACTGGATCGTACACTCATAACACCCCATCCTTGATATTCCCACCACTACTTCCAGTATCTTATTCACTCATCTCCTGACACTTCAGAGATGTTTGAGGATAATCCACACACCCGACAAAGTTTATGAGGATGGCTTTAACCGGTCCACATCTGATAAGCATTATATACATGGGAGCAACGGCCCAAACAGACATGATATGCACTGGTGACATATATGAAGACGCCTGGGACCACTGCTCCCCATTTCTCCTCCCACAGCTCCTACATCTGAGCCTCTTGTTTGGTCTTACATTGGTGTAGTTGGTCAGTACAAGGTCAGTAATAGGCCTTTACATGTAAATGAGCAATAGCAGGTCCCAGTGGAACACGTCTACAATATAACGCACACGGAGAAAGCACCGGTGCTAACGAGGGCCAGGCAAACAGCCTTATTACACTGTGATTACGCCAAGGGAGCGTATCTTTTACAGAAGTGTTTAGTTTGTGATCTTCTATCCAAAAGCCAGGTCTTCACTAACTAAAGACTTCTGTAAAAAATATGCTGTGTGCTTATATAGAGCCCTATTCAATTGGCCGAAATACAATTTAATAAGGCTAAAAATGACTTCCCCCAAATATTCCAGCCCCGGTATGATATATTATACTTAAGTACCTGTCTTGTAGAACTTGTCTTCACTAAGGTGTTAAGCTCTATTCTATTTCCAATAGTGATTATAGGAGAGAAACCTCAGAGGAAACCTTATTGTGGATTTGGATATTTTAGCCACAAACAAAAAAGTTTATCATAAAAACATTTTATTTGAATATTAAAAACATCTTAATTAAAAATAGTTCGTATATAAACTAAGCTAAAATAGCTTAGTCTTGGGTCACTTCTGGAGAAATATATTATTTGTCTTTATGCTTAATGCTGGGCCACTTAAGCCTCGGTGCTTAATAAAGTGCTGTCGTGATTGAACCTGAAGAATCTCTTTGTCTTTCTCTATAGACCCTTGGTCTTATTGTGGGATTTTGTTCTTATAACGATTTGCTTTCTAGTTTTTCTTCATTAAGGAACACTTGTATGATTTATGCAAAGTTTTTTGTAAAGTTGTTTACACCTTTACTGCTGGGTTAGGCCGTATTAGTATCTGTACAGTCTATTTTCTTTCCTTTATGATTATCCTGGATTCCTTATGGATGTCATTTATACTCATAGTTATATATAACCGAACCTTTACCACATTCCTGATGTTACCGCGTGGAGTCTGTACCGGACACCCCTACTATGGATGAAGAAGATTAGAGATTATAATGTGCGCCGCGTGCATGTGTAAAACTTAGTAATAATGCGCCTTGCAAAGATAAAGCAGATAGACTGTTCTTAATTGGGCCGTATGCACTCATAAAGTTTAGCAAATTTGTATTTGTGCTGCTACTAAATGGACTAAGAGATCCTGTTGGCTGTGAGGTTATTACCCTTCTATATAAATATCATTGTATTAGGATAGCAAGAAATTTATTATAGTGTTGGCGTTTGTTACACGCTACTTCATTATCGTGTGACACCCGGAAGTGACGTCACTGCACCCCGACGCGCGTTTCTCTGAGATCCTACGTCTCACTCATTGATATATTATTTTGTTCTTTATTATATTTATTTATACATGTTTGATTATTAAATTATCCATGTTGTAATGCTTGTTATTGTAATATATGTCACATGATTAATATCTCATTATTACTATTAAATGAAAAGTTATTTATGCCAGGATCAATTTAATATAGACATGCAAATCATATATGTTTTATGTTTTTTTTTAACAGATGTTTTAAGTTCAAATGTAATTTTATAGTCTTTGATCAGTGTATCTTAATATTTATGGCATCTTCAGATAATGAAAATATAACAAATAAAACAACATTAATAATGAATGTAACGAACCCCCAAAATATAAATCATTCCTTGTCGTGTTATACCAAATTAAAATATAAAGTGTTCTGATCTTCAATATTTGGTCAAAGATTATTTAATAAATGGCTTAAATGTAAAATCTTCATTAAGTCCTTTTGGGCTTTTGGTATTTAGCCAAAAAAATCTAATCAATTAATAGTAATAATGAGATATTAATCATGTGACATATATTACAATAACAAGCATTACAACATCGATAATGCATCTCTTCCCCCCCCTGTGTCTCCCCCCCCCCCCTCCCCTGTGTCTGTTCCCCCCTTCCTCATGTCTCTATTTCCCTCCCTTGTGTATCTCCCCCCCTGCACTCTCTCCCCTGTGTCTCTTCCCCCCTGTGTCTCTTCCCCCTCCTCTTTCTGGGCCTCTTCCTCCCTTTCTCTCTCTTCCCCCCTCTCCCATGTGTATCTTCCCCCTGTTCTCCCTCCCCTGTGTTTCTTCCCCCTTCTCTCACTCCCGTGTGTCTTTTCTCCCTCCTCTCACTTCCCTGTGTCTCTTCCCCCCCTCCTCTCCCTCCCCTGTGTCTCTTTCCACCTCCCCTGTGTCTCTTTCCCCCCCTCCCTCTGTGTCTCTCCCCCCCTGCACTCTCTCCCCTGTGTCTCTTCCCCCTCCTCTTTATGTGCCTCTTCCTCCCTTTCTCTCTCTTCCCCTCTCCCATGTGTATCTTCCCCCTGTTCTCCCTCCCCTGTGTTTCTTCCCCCCCTCCTCTCCCTCCCCTGTGTCTCTTCCCCCCATCTCTCCCTCCCCTGTGTCTCTTCCCCCCTCCTCTCCCTCCCCTGTGTCTCTTTACCACCTCTCCCTCCCATGTCTCTTTCCACCTCCCCTGTGTCTCTTTCCCCCATGTCTATTTCCCCCCTCCCTCTGTGTCTCTCCCCCCTCCCTCTGTGTCTCTCCCCCCCTCCCTCTGTGCCTCTTCCCCCCTCTCTCTGTGTCTCTTCCCCCCTCTCTCTGTGTCTCTTCCCCCCTCTCTCTGTGTCTCTTCCCCCCTCTCTCTGTGTCTCTTCCCCCTCTCTGTCTCTTCCCCCTCTCCCTCTGTGCCTCTTCCCCATTCTTCCTCTGTGCCTCTTCCCCACTCTCCCTCTGTGTCTCTTCTCACCCTCCCTCTGTGTCTCTTCTCACCCTCCCTCTGTGTCTCTTCCCTTTCCCGCTCTTATCTCCTTACGTGCAGCGCATGCGAAATGCGCGTCTCACGTCGCACATTGCGCATGCGCGGCTCACGCAGCGCTCTGTGCATGCGCGGCTACTGCAGTTCACGATGCGCATTGCGCATGCGCTTGCTTGCGATCGGATCATTGTCAAACTGCGATTCGTCACAAGCGTGTGACGACAAATCGTAGTTTGACAATTATAATATGTGATTTTTATTTAAGATGTTTTTAATATTCAAATAAAATGTTTTTTATGATAAACTTTTTTGTTTGTGGCTAAAATATACAAATCCACAATAAGGTTTCCTCTGAGGTTTCTCTCCTGTAATCACTATTGGATCCCAGGATGATGGAGGCACTATCACATGGGTTTATACCAATGGAGGGATCCAAGTATTGCCTGTGTGTGTCACATTATCGTTCCTCACATTGAGCACTTCCTGTCTCAGCGATGCTGGCTCCACACAGCTGATGAGACGGAGCAGCAGATCCATCATGGCCGACGTACCAAGATGCTCCAGCACTAGAGTCAGGAACTGATCTTTCTTCCTCAGAAACCCAATAACCTGGAGAGCAGAAGAAAGATGTCAATTCAGGTTTCACCCGCAATTTGTAGGAATGGTTTAAAGAATCTGCTAAATACTACACTAAAATCATCACCAATAGTGGTGCTAGATACAGGTGACCGCTATGATCCCAGCTGGTGCGCAACTACACTTAGATCCTAGTGCATGCTGGTCTATAACAAAACAAGCTCTCCCCAGGTACTCTGCATGCACAAAATCATAGAAATGTATTAAGCCAATAAGTCTCTGCAATCTGGAGTTGGTTGTGGCCAGGAGTCAAGCAATGGCTGGATCCGTCACCTGTTCAGTTTTCCTCGCGATTAAGTTTCCAATGGTCTTGCTGAAGAAGCTGGCCAAGAGTGGATTTAGTGGAGGTTCCTGCTTCAGGAAGTCGTACAAGATGTTGAGGAGGCTCTCATCTTCACCCAGCTTGTCGTTGATCTGCTGCACATCACACGTTAGCAGCTCACACGCAGTGTTTGGATACCTGAGGAGAGCACGGGAACAGCCATGATTCCAAGGTACAAACAAAGGGTTGGCACTTTATGGAGGACACTGTGTCTACTATATACTAAGTCATCAGCATATTACATTATATTTAGTATAAAAGAAAGAATTTATACATTATTAGTAGAGAGAAGGGCTAGGCCAACCGACTTTTATAGGACAGAGGGTTAAATAACATTTGCCTTGTGTAAACTAGGTTACGTTGTGTATCATAAAGGTAGGTCAGTACTAGTTGGGCGAGTACTAGTTGGGTGAGTACTAGTTGGGCGAGTACTAGTACTAGTTGGGTCAGTACTAGTTGGGCGAGTACTAGTTGGGTCAGTACTAGTTGGGTCAGTACTAGTTGGGTCAGTACTAGTTGGGCGAGTACTAGTTGGGTCAGTACTAGTTGGGTGAGCTGGGTTATTTTGGAGCAGCCTATCACAATAAAAGCATTTTCAGCTTTCAGATTTATGAAACCAGATATTTGACTCTTAATGTGAACGTTAGGTACTAGTCTATCACAAGTATCAGAAAGGCAGATTAGATGCAGCTTGTCCAATCATAACCTTGAAGTTCTATCCCTCTAGCCATTTGACTAATATGTGGCAAGCCAGCGGCAGAAAGCTCCGGGGTCACCTAGGACCAAAGTGATGTATGTCACAAGCCATAAATATATCATCCTGAGACTAGGGACAACTGTGACCTCCTCTGACTGCTCAGACGTCTAATCATCGCTTTACACGTGGAGTGTCACTGCTTCTCCTCTTCCCTTAAATGAGAGAGCAAAGATTAAAAGGAAATACTTTATTTAAAAAGTAGACATCGTACTAAGACTGTAGAACGGCCATTAAATATATATTGTGGGAGACATGATGGGGAGGAGAGCTTGTTCCTATTTTACTCTCTGGGCTGTTGGTCAGTCCATGATTATTCTCTGTCCAGTCACAGGGCAAAGCCCCAGATACTCACTTGAAGCGGACTTTCTCGTCCATGTCTTCAGACGGTTCCTGAGTGATGAGCTGAACCAGCTGCTCCATGCACTGTGGCTGGCACAAGAAGTCCAGCAGCCGCCGGTTCTGAGCTTTGCACTCTTGAAGAAGGTCATCCTCCTCCATAAGCTCCTGAAGGGTCACATCTTCCTTGTCCAAGAGCTTGTCTACATGCGAGGTCGTGTTCAGGTCAAACTTCCAGAACATGGTGACTGGACACCCCTTACTAGCATCGGGTAAAGAGAGACAAGGCGTCACAATAAAGACCGGTCAACAAGCTATGGAAACTAACTACTTTGAATGACCTCCACCAAGGGTCACGCCATACCTTGGCCATTAAAGCATTATATAGATTAAACTAATATCAAATGGCCAGTGACGTCACCATCATATTCCACATCATCAGAGGGTTGGAAAGCTTCTTACACGTCTTACCTTTTTACAATTGCTGCAGAATTGATGGAGTTATAGGTATTATAGTTTGGAGCTCGTTGGGTGTTTGAAGCTCACAATTTACTGATTTATTAGGAGACATACTGACATTATTTAATGTTTAAACTCCACAAAAGTGGCTCAGTGAATAGAACACGGGCCTCGGATACAGCAGTTTAAGTGTTAATACTGGCGTTTAAAAATAAACATAGATAGCAAACAAAATGATATTTATTTTACAGGATAAAACAAAGAACATGTCTAAACTGTATAGGACAAGTATGAACTCACATCAGAGTCAGTCTTAAATCACATAGGCGAGGATCGAATCTAATATTTACAAACTTACAATCATTATCAGAATAATATAGAACGCAATTAGAACCATTCAAGACTAATTACAATTAGAGCCTCAATTGGATGTCAAGTGTAGACAATTAATGAAAACATCTAGAGGAAGAGACACTTATAGAGACATCAAATATATAACCCCCAAGAAACATTCAAAAATGGGCACCATATATAAAATATAATTATTGACAAAATTAAAACATAATTTAAAATCAACAAAAAAACAATATTTTTTTTTAACAAGCAGCTTCTTGAGGGAGGGATTCAAGAATTCTACCATAAATACGTATAACTTAATACTAGAGCTGTGTTACAGATTGAAACAGATTTCCCAAAAGATTTTCTATATGATTTTAGACTCCCGTTTTGTTGGGTTTCGTGTTCCTTTAAATCCAATTTGAATAAATGGTACCGGTCACAAGCCATTCGCCAGTCAGTGCCGTGTGAAGTATTCTCTTGGCACTTCTTCTAGGATAAGGGATTGACTGTACTGGTGGTACCAGGTTCAGCTCTTGGTATATTCACTGTACTCTAGGATGTGTTTGTACAGTAATACTGGGTACATTATATCTGTCTGTATGTTATACATGCCTGATAATTGTATGTATTGTGAAATAAATAGTTTTGTGGTAATTCAAGTTATTGCATGTGACCTGGTCTATGGTGGTGTAATCAAATTATTGTTTACACAGGGAGATCTAAGGTCCTTTCTGGAGCTAACGCAATGCTTCACAAGGGACAATTTATCATTGATGGTCTCTGGTGGAGAGATTCAAACACCCAGCTTATAACTAGTCACATATCTTACAATAGCTCTGTGTAATTAGGTTAGTTTGGCCATCTGACCTAGTGATCTTATTTACGATTCCAAGTATGGCAAGTGTTTAATGTACCACTGTTTAATTACTTTGTGTTAATGTGTTTAGCTGCCCTTGTATTTTTACTATAAATATGCTGTACCCTGTTCAATAAAGAGAATCTTCTGATTAAGACATTGGTGGCACAACAAAGTACTGATAAAAGGATACCAACATTCAGATGTCTGCTCCACCTAATAAGGTGTGGAAAGGAAACATGTGCAAGGACCCTTTGTTGTGACAGTACCAATGAAATGAAAGTGTATGGTCCAAAAATGGACATTTGACTTATTATTGGGATCTCTAAACTGCCATATGTGAGATGGCAAACCCAAGTAGTTGGATCAAAGTTGGGATAAACCATAAATCCCCTTAAGGAAGCACTCAACTAAGAGATCAGGTTGTTATAAATAGGAAGTGGGTTTTATTATACAGTTACAACAAGGTTTTATCATTTAGAATAGTCACCATTTCTTTGTTACAGCAAATAGAGTGTACACGTCCCCGAAGGTAGTTTATACACACACCGAGAGCGCCAGCGAATCTAGGTGAATGTAAATAGGTATATACCCAACATAATGCATTGAAGAAATTAGTGCCAAAGTAAGGCCTGAATAGCCAACCTAGAGCACCTCCAAGTACGAAATAACTGGTATAATCCTTTGTAGAAGTCAATACTGAACAAAATAAGGTAAAGACCTCAGCATATGACATATGGATGGCACATCAGGGGGACTCTCTCCTCAGATCATCACGGATTTGTGGGTAATCCCTACATCTGTGGTGAGTCTCCAATGGGATCCACCCAAATATCATATATGTGGATGTGTTAGGTCTGCAACCTACACATGTAGTGTCCCAGTTGGGTAAGTATATTGCAGCAATACTACCAAAAAAGACTGGTAGGTAAACGTTGAAGAGCCAAGTATAGAAGGTATCTGTATCTTGCTTTTGTTTATATTACTATTTTGCTTTTGTTTATATTACTATTTTGCTTTATGTTGTTTTAAGCATATTCTATATCTTTAGTTTATTTTTTATTAATATTTTTTTTTTTTTTATATTATTATTATTCATTTTTTTAATGGTTTTCTTGGTTCTCATTAATTCATTTCTTTTTATTCTATATTATCACATATATAGTTGTGAGCATACGAGTTGTTGCTAATGCTTGCGGGCTCGCTCCTTGCCAGCAACTGCGACCCTCGCAAACTTTACGTCCCAACGCAAACAAAATACGAGACACGATACAACCCATTACGACCTCGCAAAAAACGTCTGAAACATGCGCACATCAAAAATCCAACAAATACATAAAAAGCTTACTTACAGCAAGAGGGAGCATCCAGGAGCTCGAAAACTAAAGTTACACCTCAATTTAACTGAAATTAAAGCAGTTTAGAAACTAAAAAATTCTCTAAGCGAGAGAAAAAATGGCGGCCGAAAAAAACGAAAACGAGGCTACAGCACTCTAAAGATGCAAAACACCACCAAACACCTATGTATTTGCCGAAAAACACATACGAGATTAGAAAACAAGGACGCAACCCGCACAACCCCAAAAACTTAGGCAGAACACTTTGCCCAGCGTTCTGGTGGTCATGTAATTGTGACATGCCTCCTTAGTGGGAGGGGCTGGCTACGTTATTTTGGGAACTTGTATATAACAGGGCATAGACCCAGGTGCTCTACCAATCTGCCTATACAGTGTTCCTTTAAATAGGGGGGCTCTTTGAAAAACAATGGGATAGCTTTCTGAGGCTTAGTAAATGTACCAGGTGATCACACCAATGCTTCTGTTAGCATCCCGCTCCCACCTACCCACATTGTATACACAATAACCACCTTCATACCTTGGGAATAAATTAGTCTGATCTCACAAAAGTAGCTGCAGGTACAAACAGGGACACATCTGTGCGACGGCTCACTCCACCGTGAGGGTTCCTTCACTCGGCTTCTTGACTGGAAAAAAAAAAAGGATTTATTACTGGGAGAACAGAAAACCTCTAACTCAGTGATACACCAAGCACAGGTAACGGGTAACACAATCTGGTCATCACACAAACTCAACAGGACACCATGTCAAAGAGCCACCACATGGACAACCAATCTGCACCCAATGCTTTACGCCCTACTGACCCTCTCCTGACAATCATTATGGTCATCACACTAACAACACGCAAACTCAACAGGACACCATGTCAAAGAGCCACCACATGGACAACCAATCTGCACCCAATGCTTTACGCCCTACTGACCCTCTCCTGACAATCATTATGGTCATCAACTCTCTGAACTTGCTTTTTATTGAAAAGAAAATCCCAATTCCCCTCAAATCGCTCTATTACCCAACTCATTTGTGCAAATAACTTCTTCAAAAGAGCATTCTAGAAATATTACATTCCCAAGGGCTTATTTCAGAAAAATTGAATGGAAAGACTTAATATATCTTAAAGGGACCCTGCAGATTGTGAAGGACTTCATATGTTTGCGATGTCTGTAATAAATGAATAACTTACGCAGCTGTGTGGGCGGTGGAAATAAGCAGTTTAGGTGCCATATGTATTTTATTAGATGCCATGCCGGCTGACTTGTAGACGGAGCCGGAGTGTTCTCCCAATTTGTATTGGTGGTAGGGAGGAGCATTTGTTAAATCCTCCCCTAGAGGCTCAGTCGAGGCCGCTTGCTAGTATATGCAAGCCTTGTTTGTCCTGCTCTGTAACCACAACCTTGTGCCTTGAAAAGGAAGTAGGACTAATCATGGCAGCTTCCATGCACTAGCATTTTCAAAGAAGATTTCCTATTAAAATGTGTTTCTGCTCATGCCATAGGTGATAATGTTGCTAGTTTGTTTTTGGAATTCTTCTCTGGTTGGGGACAGTCTGGCGAGGTTGCCGATATACCCACAAACCACATGAAACTCCAGACCAGGGTTATGGTGCCGAACACCTAACTGATATGGATCAAAATATGGAGAACTGTAAAATAAGAATCTTCATTGATTTGCATTAAAAATGTATCTAAGAAATATAGTAGTAAAATACAACCATCCTAAAGAAGAAGAATAAATATCGGAGGTAGTGACTGAAAAGACTAGCCTGATCTCAGACCTACTGGCCCTTAGAGGCAATCTACATGTATGAGAGCAGGCTGGTGCGAATAGTAGATGATGTATAAATATGCTTTGTATCTGATAAATATATAATCTTAAAGTGCTAGTCGATACCACAATGAGTATAAAAAAGGTGCCAAGTGACCGTATAGTATAGGACGCAACACCTACAGTGGATATAAAAAGTCTACACACCCCTGTTAAAATGTCAGGTTTCTGTGCTGTGAAAAAAAGTGACAAAGATAAATCATTTCAGAACTTTTTCCACCTTTAATGTGACCTATAAACTGAACAACTCAGTTGAAAAACAAACTGAAATCTTTTAGGTGGAGGGAAGAAAAAATAAATAAATAAAAATAATGTGGTTGCATAAGTCTGCACACCCTCTTATAACTGGGGATGTAGCTGTGTTCAGAATTAAGCAATCACATTCCAAATCATGTTAAATAGGAGTCAGCATACAACTGCCATCATTTAAAGTGCCTCTGATAAACCCCAAATAAAGTTCAGCTGCTCTAGTTGGTCTTTCCTGAAAGTTTTCTTAGTCACATCCCACAGCAAAAGCCATGGTCCACAGAGAGCTAACAAAGCATCAGAGGGATCTCATTGTTAAAAGGTATCAGTCAGGAGAAGGGTACAACATTATTTCCAAGGCATTAGATATACCATGGAACACAGTGAAGACAGTCATCATCAAGTGGAGAAAATATGGCACAACAGTGACATTACCAAGAACTGGAGCTCCCTCCAAAATTGATGAAAAGACATTTCAGAACTTTTTACACCTTTAGTGTGACCTATAAACTGTACAACTCAATTGAAAAACAAACTGAAATCTTTTAGGTAGAGGGAAGAAAAAATATAAAAATAAAATAATATGGTCGCATAAGTCTGCACACCCTTAAACTAATACACAGGGCCCAGCTGGGGCAGAAGAGGAGGAGCACGGGTACATCACGCCAAGGTAAGTTCAATGTATATTATGTTTATTTGGTTTTGTGTGTGTATACTCAGTACTAATCTAATGTTTGTTTTTAACAGAGGCCGCGCTGGAGAAGAAAATAAGAAGGACGGGGACATGCGAGAAAGGGGAGTAGAATATTTTGAATATTTCTAATATATCTTTATTGTATGTAATGTGTTGTACTAAAAAAAAAAAAAATCCCCTACGGGGCCGATCTGAAGGGACATCTGCAAAGGTAAGTGGTCTTAATTATTTTATTTTCGGTTAGATTTAGGGTTTGTGTATGGAGATAGGATTTATTGTATGTTAGATAGGGTGGGTGTATATTAGATAGGGGGGTATTGTATATTTATTTGATTTCTATTGTATTGTAATGTATATATTTTGTATGTATTTCCTTTTCAGGTGTGTAATTTTTTTTTTTTTTTATGTGTGGGGGGGGGGGGGGGGGGGTGTAATGTAGGTTTTATTTTCTGTAATTAGTGGATGTGGGGGGGTTTATTAGCGGGTAGGTAGGTAGTGTAGGTGTTAATATGTTAGAGTACAGGGCGGTTAGTTTAGATGTAATGGTTTATATGGGGGGTATAGTGCAGTGTAGTGTTTGTACTTAGTGTAAGGAGGGTCCCGGAGAACCTTCATAGCTCTTATGGGGTAATGTTAGACTTCTAACTGTCCCATGAGGGTCTTTAGATACCCTTATGGTACTAATGGGGTTAAATAGAGGCTTATGAGGGTCTGTACAGACCCCCATAAGAGACTGGGTTAAAATGGTGTAGTGCTGACACTTTGTGTCATGAGGTTCCTGGATGACCCTCATGGCACTTATAGTGTTATTACATGGGATCATTAGTGTGCACAGTACACTCACATTGTGTGACAAACAGCATTTCAAAACATTTTTATTGCCCCGTCATTTTTGACAGTCAAGTCGCTAGTTTTAAAATAAAAAGGGCTGCATTTTTCAGATACATATTCCAGCCAGCTCCAGTAAACAAGTCCTGGATATACTACAATAAGGCACATAGTTAGCAGATGTGTGTAGATTTTACAAAATCCACAAATAATCAGTGCTCTAAACATTCACAGGCGATGATTTATCAGATGACAAAAAGAACAGCATGTAAGAGCGCAAAGATAGCAGCGCACATCCAGAGCTCAGTCACAATGATAAGTAGTGGTTTCATGCACTGGCATGAGCAGCTTACATACAAGCACCAAGCTTGGGTCTCCAACCACTTAAAAACCCATCATGGTCCATGCCCGGATTCGATCTCATGGCTTCGGATGTCTATCACATGTACAACATTCTAGATGTGATCTTGAGACAGATCAGTCAGAAGTGCCTCTCTTAGCTTTTGATGTGGTTTCTCCTGATTGGTTCATGTTAAGCCCCAGTCTTTCTACCAGCCATTGACACCTTATTTGGACTATAATGCTCCTCAGTGCCTTTGTGTCCCGCGATTAGGAGGAATTCTGGCTGCGCCAGTTCCTGTTTCCCAATAGTTGGATCTTTTGCTGCTGCCCCAAATTATTTCCAACCTTGTTCGGATTCCAGGCGGCCCCCTAATCTTTGGCTTCTCTGACCATTCTTTGCCTGTGCCCTTGGACTTGCCATCCTCCGGTACTTCTCCCCTCAAGGCTTTCTCCTGGACAGCTATGGTTTTTATAAATCAAATTGCTATGTTACTGAAAAATGGAGAGGTCGGTAAAAGTTTCTTGAGATTAAATAAAATACATATTTTCTCATATTTATAATTTCTCCTATATTTTACATAGGGTTGGCCATCCGAATATATTGTAATATACATCTTTATTATAAACACCACAGTTTTGTGTAATTAGATATTTCGGTCTGGTTAATTTCTCTCAGGTCCTTTATTATTTGTACATAGTGTGTTCTCAGGAGCCATATTTGTTTCTGGAAGCGTCTGGAGCATGGGTGTCATGGCCATACTTCTTACTGCCATGGATAAGAGGTCAAGCTTTAAACAGATGCAAGTGCCGCTGAAACTTAAGGTGGTTATTTCAAGAAATCGATATATATATATTTAACTTCTTCATAATGTTTCAGGGATAGAGAACATAACAATTTTTAAAATCTTCTTCTCCTTCTGTTATGGTTGTTTGTGGTCCTTTAAATCAGAGACATTTACACACTTTGATCACACTTTAATTGTAGAAGAACAGAGGTCCCGAGTCGGCTTTGGTCGGAGCTTCATGTGACACAATCCTTAGTCCATGACGTGTTCCACTCACTTATAGATCTATTTCTGGTGCATCCAAACCACGTGACCATATCGAGTTTCCAGAGCTCAGATGGAATAAGATCACGTCTTGAGTCCATGAGTAAAAGCACACTGCAGAGCTGAGACTGGAAGCAGACGGTCTGTAATATTTGGAGTCTTACACAATCTTAATGCAGATGGAGGCTGCGATTTGCATCAGTCTACTGGGATGCGAAAAAGAAAATACACCACCCTACAAATGAATGCTCATACTAAAGACAAACCATGAGAGCCACGATGCCTATTTATAGTGATTGTAGATAAGGTTTAGATAAGAACACAGTAGAGCTCTTAGTTATGGCTCCGCTATGATCTTATCTAAACCTGATCTACAGACTTATAGGACATTGCTGTGTCCCATCCTAAACTCTGAACAGATATATGACCTCTTTCTGACATGATAAAGATAACTTATTTCCTGAAAGCTTGTCATAATAAATAAATATGTTTCTTCAATAAAAAAGGTATCACCATATACTGCAATATATATATATATAGCCATGTAAGCAATTTCTCTGGTTCCTCACTAGCATGGCTGACATCTAAGTTTTGATAGATTTGTCCGCCCCTGTATAGGAAGACATGTCTAACCTTCACCTAGTTCCCACCATGTTACAGTACTGTGCCCTATAGAACGATCGGCACCATTGCTAAAGATGAGCAGAAAAGACTATGAAAAAAGTTTGATTATACATTGACATTACGAGAAACCGAACCGTCCTGTGAGGTAAAATGATTAAAAAAACCCATCTTATAAATAGAAATTATATATCCCTATTGCTGGATAAGTGTAGTTAAACGTGAGTCCCCGAAAACAAGGGTCTAAACAACCCTTAAAACCCCCCAAAATCCTCAAAGTGCCTTTAAAAAGGCAGTGGCCATTTAGGCCCAGAAAAAATTATTAGAAAAAAGTTATTTTTTTATTTTTTTTTGCAGTCTCAAACTGTCAGATAGTGCCGGTTATGCCGGTTTAGCTGGAGTTTTTTGAAAATGGAGAATTGATGCCGGTTACTTGAGAGTGCAGGTTAGTTAGGTGACGGATAACCGGTATTTTACTGTGTGTGTGTATATATATATATATATATATATATATATATATATATATATATATATATATATATCACATATATATATATAGTTGTGAGCATTGCTGGTTGTTGTCATAGCTTGCGTGCACACACATCAAGCCAGCCTCAACTGTTGATGGTAAGGAGTGCAGAAGGTGCTCATTGCGCTGGTGGAGATGAGTGCCATAGGCGCTCATCCCTACGGCCCGCGGGACTACAGATCAACAGAAACCTCAATTATACAATTCACAGTGCGAGACCCGTAGCAGTTACGGCCCATAACACTTTGATAAGGAAAGCAGGAAAAAAAATACGAGTCGCAGCACTTACAAAAACAAAAATTGAGATCGAAAAAATACGAAGTTAACGGCCAAACCGCGCACATCCAAAAAAAAAAAAAAAAAAAAAAAAACATAAAAAAACATCACACACAGCACGGGGGGCAGCCAGGACATCTGGGAGTCAGGTTGCACGCAAATTTAAACCGAATTTGCAGAGTTTCGGCATTTGAATATCACCTAAGCGACAAAAAAAATGTCTTCCGACAAAAAAGAAAACAAGTCTACACGACCCCTAATCATGGAAAACACTGCCAGGCACATATTACTTTTAGCCAGAAACATACGAGGTACAAAATACACTATTAGGAAGGACGGAAAATGCTCGAGAGCCACATATGACATACACAATCGCCGCCATTTTACAACAAAAATATTACCATTCTAAAATGGCGCTTTACCCAACTAAACAAACGGTTTGGCCTTGCGCACGCAGCCTATTTACACTGCACACTTGCAACCTTGCTGATACTTACACCTCAGGTCAGCAACAGTCCAAATGTACATTGTATGCTGCAGGAAAATCAAAAGGGATTGTTAGCTCTTAAGCCAATTGATTGCTGGATATATTAATTACAAATAGGTAAAGTATATTAATTAATTAAGTAAATAAGTAATTAATAATTATAGAAAAAAAATAATTATATATCTAAAGGCTTATAGGACCAAAACTACACGAGTAGAGGCTCGCTATGAGAGTCGAAAGCGCTTATTGCGACCCACACATTGAGCCCCCAAGGCGCTCAGCGCGAGGCTCGCAATGAACGCTGAAATTCCTCACAGTAGAAAAAGCTTTACATTGCGTGTCAAACAGCACTGCCATGGCGGGAAGTCGCTAGTCTCCTCATAACGGTGGAATCATGAACTCTATAATGTACCACACTGACAGAGGCTTGTAGTTCCATGGAGGAAGCTTTCGGGTTCTTGTCTAGTATCATCATAGCGTCGGACACCTACCCCGACCGACTGCCCACGATCAGGAATATTGTTGGTTTTCTCACCTTGGAACGACTGACTTCAAATTATTTGGATGAGGTATTTTAAGCATTTCCACAATTCTGAGACCATCAGGGATCTTCTGCCCTAAGCATGATGTCAGATTTTATACAAAGGTAGGAAGCACTGTCCCCTCTAAGCTGCGCGCGCACAGATACCCTGAGATGAGCGCACACAGCTAAACATGGAGCGCACACAGATCCCTAGGACGATATTTAATGTTAATTTCCCCCATTAACTCGCACAAAATGCTTACAGGCCCCTAGATTGCATCCACTGTACGACTCTGTAATTTAATTTGATCTGGAATCAAAAAGGCATGAGTGACCAAGCCAGTGCAGTGAGGAGTGAAAGCTGCTGCTGGTAGAACAGCCCTTACTGACAAATATACTTAGCAGAGCATCGTATGTGCATCTAATCTAGGCCTCTTTTAATAGTAACTCTCAAGCAGCCAGAAACTACATTTATCCGGCATCTACCAATCCCCATGGGTGCCGCTTAACTGAGAGTCTTCTGTATTATAAAAGGAGTTTAAGATCTAATGTAAATGCAGTAGCTCTGCGGCACTGTGGAAACGTTCCCCCAATAGTATTTATTTACAATTAAGAAGGGTGAATTCCTGTTACATGTGGAAGCGGATTGAAACACTTGGGCCTTATTCAATAGAGCCCGTAAACTAATGTGCTATTCATTTGGCATCTTTTAACTACCTGCAAACGATTTGCGGGTTACAGGCTAAACATCCCTGCGGTTGTCAAAATCATATCTCCCAACCTATCTAAGCCGTTGATCTTTCAAGCCCGTAAATGTTAAAATCGCAAATCTCTATTCAATTGCTCCAATTCCTCAAGCCCGCAATTGTTTTCACACCTGTAAATGTAGAAGAAAATGCTACGGGTTTCAGATAGGACTCACAAGTGGGTTACACACCTGATCGTAGCACTGTAACACCAAATAAATAATCAATATTGCACTGTAAAAGTCAGGGAAAGCGATGGAAGGCATTAGAGGTAATTGCACAACAGTCTCAAGCCCGCAAATCTGCAATCAAAAAATATTTGATTATGTTTTATTTCCGTGTTATATCAACCTCGGGAATCAAGGAGCTAATACATATCCGGCCACCCACATGGACTATAACATTTCCTTCATTCATTTTTATTATTTTGTACATTGCAGAATTGCATATCAGACTTCTAAACGCTAACGAATTGACGTTTAACCTCCATGTTTTACTGACAATGACGGTCTAATTTACTATTGGCTGTTTCTAAATCGGTAGTTACGGCCTTGCTTAATTGATCATGCTCTGAAATGCTACTTATGGGTGCATAGTTTACGGTTTAGGCTTTGGGACAGGTAGCTGCGGGCTTGATCAATTGAATCACTCTGTATCTAATGCAATTGAAAAGGGGCCTTCGTGTTTGTAATAAATCTATTTCTACATGTAAAACTTTTCTACATTTCTTAACCCATACTCCGTTGTATTGTAAACAAGTGCTAAGTTTCAAGCAATGTCTGCTAGTGAGCTTAAGACACAATAACATTGATTATAACCGGACTCGCCAATGTGCAAGAAAAGTATACTCTCCTTGCAAAATGCAGAAATTTTTAGCGCACACAGGGCCTCATTCAATTAACGGCCGTAGGAGATGCGTGGCCACAAGGACCGGCCGCAGGTTACTTGCGTATTCTATTCCCTTGCGGCCGAGGGCTCCAGCAAGAAAGCCAAAGTCGCTATTCAAATGCTACGTGAACCCTTTCGTCAAGGCCGTAATTAGCTAAAACCGAGCCGCAGCATACTTACACCAAAAAGGTCCCGCAAGGCTCTGACTTACAAATCCGAGCACCTATTAAGCACATAAAAAGCCATCCTGCACTGTGATGAGACGTGAAAGTGATTGGAGGTGTTAGACTTCGTAGCGCGACATCCCCTACACTCAAATCTGAAAATAATCTTTATTGTAATTCATGTTCTATTTCCGTGTCCAGAGTCTCACGGGCTTGGAGCACCTCAGACCCGCAAAGGCTGTGGGATTAGCCTCCGTCAAGTCCGTAAATGGGTAAAATAGACCCATGGGTCATAAAGGGCTTTGGATTGCAAGTAGCGAGTTTCCAATCTTGTAGGGTGCTTTGGAAAAAGTACTGTTTACAAGTCTTGAAGCTCAAAACAGGGCCCTCCACTTACTTCAGTTGTTAATATTGTACATTGTATACTTCCTTGTTCTTATCCCCTGTACAGTGATACAGAATATGTTGGCGCAATACAAATAAAATAATAATAATAATAATATAATGATTACTAAATACATACATTTACTGGAGTAACACATATAGGATTAAAACTTTTTTCAATATATTGATTACTTTATATTGAGAATTTAAGGCATAAGACAAGGGTTGAAGGAAGGGGAGAAAAAAATAAGTTAAAATGGAATGGGAGTCTTACATTCATTTATTTTTACTTGTAATATTGCTAAATGTTTTACCAAGAAGTCCTGAAGGAAGTTGTATGTACCCTCCATATTATCAGTGTAATTGTATGTAGTAATAATTCCTTATTAGCACATGGTCATTATTAAGTCCACTACTTGATTCAATAGCCCCTACTTACAGAATACAATAATGGACTTCATAAAAACAAAATGGTACAGTTAAAACAGCATAATTTGACCCCCAATAAAATACATTTTCATTTACAGACATGCCAAAGTTATAAGATTATTGGAAGGATCATCCCCACCACTACTGATGTCAAACGATAAATCAACAAAGCATTTCAAAAATATATAAAATGTTTTTTTTCCATATACAACAGAGGGGATGAAGAAGAAAATCTTGACAAATCATTTCATCAAAACCATTGGTCTGTAATATGGACAATCGCAAAACACCAAAAACGATCAAAACCAAAGTCCTATTAGGTCCAATTTCACTGGTATTGCATCCTGGGAAACCAAAATAAGATTACAAAAGAAATTACAAGCCAATGTGGAAAGAATATATACACTTAGTTTATAAGACCCGACCTTTCCAGGTCATTTTACCATATTTAAGAACATTCATTATATGATTAATAATCACGGGCATATTTTGTACAGCATTGATCGGCGTACCTTCTTAGCAGACATGGAAGCAGTGAGGTTGTACAAACTTATATATAAATCTGGGGTGCTAAAGTCGTTGATCCCTTGGTATTCCGTTAGAGCAGTGTTTGACCAACCTTGGAATAACGTTATTTTAAATATAATATTGTTGTAAGAATAAACTACTGAACATAAGAAGCTTGTCACACCCAATCAAGAGTCCATAGGGTTAAAGTGCGTAAGGAGTGCCAAGTACTGAAAATATTAAAACAAATTACAGTAAATGGCGGCACTGCATACGACTGTGTATATGGGAAGTAATGGGATTCGTTGTTTCTTGGTTTGTCTTATCGAGTTACCAGTGGATAAATCAAGTATATGACTCAAGCACATGATATCTAATAGCCGTTATCAACTTCTGACCTACATTTACTAAGAAATACGTTCTAATATTATCCAGTATAAAAATATCCCTGAACTCCAGTAACCTCCGATCTGATATCTGTGGGAATGGTCGGAGGGAACCAATGGCGAGCAAATCACCAGGAGGAGGAGGAGGAAGGAGGAGGAGGAGGCACACATCAAGAAACAAACAGAGCAAATCACCAGGAGGAGGAAGGAGGAGGCACATATCAAGAAACAAACAGAATCCAGTCCACAGACACTTTAAAATAACCTTTAAAAGATTAAAAAGTCCTTTAAAACGGGTCACTGCAGTGCAAACATGTCTATATTGCCCTTAAAAAAACTATATTTTGTAAATTACAAAAAAAGTTATTTTACATGTAACAATGAGTGGTCTATAGTGCAGATAAATGACATCAAATTAAGACACAATGGGACTATTTTCTCCTCCTTTTCCGGACATGTTTCCTATGGAGGTATACTCCTATTGAACTGGATATGATCAGATAGAAACACAATTACCGGCTCTCCTCGAGACCTATCGACTCTCAATGGAAAAATAAAACACATTTTTATGTCTCAATTTTTATTGACAGTTTTCTTAAATTTAAATATAATTTATTTTACATGGAAAATATAAGTTGGTAATGTATAAGACATGTCCGTTTATATCTGAAAAATCCACTTAGTGGTATAAGGTTTGATCCCTTTCAGGCCCTATAAAACTATAAAGAAATAATCAAACTGTCTAAAACCATCAGTCTCTCCATCTAATGAAGCCGCGGCGCAAATTGGTAACATGACTTCATGGCTACAATGAAATGTAATATATAGGGTGTAGTGGTAAGGAGGTAGCTAGGGACATTACTCTTCCTCTTACAAGAGCTAATGTCTCATAGCTTTCTATGTATACAACATGCCTCCTTATCCTTGGGCTCCTTGAGAGTTGACTTATGGCCAAACACATCATACAACTTCGAGACAGATAGAGGTATGGAGAAGATGCAGAGAACCAGGAGGTGTGACCTATACAGAACATTTGTGTGGCCCTAGGTCTGTATACTACATATTTAGAGCAGGGCTTGGGATATTTAACAAAACCTTTGAAGCTAGCCAGGTTAGTTATGGGTCAGCCAAACATTTTTTAGGAGTCCGGATGTGGCTTATAGAAATATATGTTAAAAAAAAAAAAAACTAGGAGGCAATAGTAAATTGTTTAGGAGCCAGGGCTCCCCGGCTTCTCAAGTCTTGCATTAGAGGGTGATAAAATGGATTTATCTTTTTAGGTGGGGAACCTGTGGGTGTAGTGGCTATCTACAAAGGAAATAACACGCCATTGTGGAAGAGATGTATGTGAGCTACAGATTAACTCTAAACTGGAGGAATCCATGATACAATGGTGAGAGTTGTCTGTGCTAGAGGGGCTTTTACATTTCTGGAGAGGTATGTTTGCATTTACTGAAACAAGGAGTCTGCTTCTGGAATAGGGAGATAAAATAAATGTGATGTCAATTTCAATCTTATCCAAATATTTTAATAAAAAAGGCTCTTTTCACACCCCTCCCTCCAATGATAGCCAAAAACCTTTATGATTCAGGTCTGAGGAATTGATGTAACCAACACAAAATGGATTCCTATACTCAAACATATAATTCAAACATTCAGATCTTCCACAAAAAAAATGTTATGCCCTTTTCTTACACAGCTGCTCATATTGTTTGTTACAACCAAGTATCTTTTTTTTTTTTTTTCTTGAAGTGTAGTCGAACTACTTGACAGACGAGTCATTATAGGGAGGAATTCATGCTGACTCAACAATAATGCACCCAGATTCTCTGACCATAAAAACGTTCAGACATGATGGTAGAGGAATGAGGTTCTTCTGGTGATTTGCAGGGTTTGGTCATCAAACATAATCTTACATTACAGCCAGATGTCTTGTCCCAGAAGTCTTCTTGTTAATGCAAAAGCTCCTTGTAAACCTAAGCCTTGTAGTAATGTTCTTTTCTGAGAAAAAGTCTTGTTTTCTGGCTTCCTTTCCATGAAAGATCTACCTCTTATTTTTTTGATAAATGGTAGAATCGTGAACTCTAATGTTTACCACACAGACGAGGTCTGTAGATCCCTGAAGGTAACTTTTGGTTCTTAATCTCTAGAAGAATTATATGAACTGAAGGTGTATTTGCTGGGTATATATGCCACCATCTTGAACATTGCAATAAGTATACTAAACTTCTCTCTGTGAAATGATGCCCTTTATATCCATTCACAGACTGATAAGTGGCCATTATTCTATACCGCCTTCATGGATGTCTTGTGACCTCATGTATTACCATAAACCACACTTCTGATTTTATACACAGATAGTAGTAGCGTATGATGGCCAAGTAATCATTTGCTCTTATTTAGCAGAATCAATTATTCTTCACTGCAGGGATCCATTTTGCTTTCTTGCCTTTGTTACCTTATAAGCTAATAGATAAAGGAACGGAGGTTGAATTTCAAAGTCCTACGGGCTTAAAATACGAGTTATGATCGGACCCACATTCCAGATATAATGCAATATTGATAAAGCCGTAAATATGATATTCTATAACATGCGAGGTCCATTATATGTATTAATACATTCATTGCCGGGGTCGATATAACACGGAAACTACACATGAAATAAAGTATTTTCTTGGGCCGATTTGCGAGCGTGAGAATGTTGTGCTATTGAAGACCCAACATCACTTTCACTTTTAATAAAAGTTCAGTAGTGCGTCTATATGTTCATTTAAAGTGCTCCGGACATGTCATTAAGCCATTTGCAAGTCATTCTTGGTACCCGTGACTTGTGGTTCAACTTTTGCCATTTGCGGGCTTGACGGCTTGCATTGAGAGGGGGAATCAGAGCAATTGAATAGCGATTTTAGCATTCACAACTCTTGCGGCCGTGAAAGATCAAAGGCTTGGCCGGGTATTAACTTGCCATGTGAACCATTGCAGTGAATTGGAGGCCAAAGCCCGTAACCTGATCAGGGTCCACAAAAATATGCCAATTGAATAGCAAAATAACTTGCAGGCTACATTTCCGAAGCCCGAATTTCCCGAAAGCTCAATTGAATGAGCCTCTTAGTCTTTGTGAAGTCTTTTTAAACAAAAAAATTGTACTTTCTTTTCAGAGTGTTACAAGGGGTTTGTGTGAGCCACAGGCCTTTAAAAGCTCTCTTTCCGCAGATCTGAAGGAGTTAACACTCCTGAAGCAGTTTATTAGCTACACCTGATAGAGCAGATTAAGGCGCTCATTCAATTGCAATTTGCCCAATTGAATAGGGCTCTAAATAAGCACATAACATAGTTTTTGAAATAAGTTTTTAGTTAGCGAAAAACTTGCTTTTGGATAGATCTTTACTAACTAAAAACTTCTTTCAAAAACTATGCTATGTGCTTATTTAGAGCCCTATTCAATTGGGCAAATTGCAATTGAATGAGCGCCTAAGAGACTGAAGCAGCATTGCTGAATGGACGGACTCTTTAGTTGGGATGAGTTAAGTGTGTGCTGTTTATTTGAGCAGGGAAAAAAAGAGAGACACAGAGAGAAGAGTGCAGTTTGTCCAAAGCTCGGAAAAAACACAGACAGACAGCAGCTTGGATCCGATGATTGTTCTGCAGCAGAGTGGAAATCTGAAGTTTATGTAAACAATTAAACCGTTTTATTTTTGCTCTACCCATGTTTAGCTGGATGAGGATAGCAAGGGAACTGTCCAATAAGTAACCGTTTTTTCCTTTGATTTGATGTATATATTTCTGTAACTCTGGATAAGTTATTGTAAAATCTGAAATTGTCTTCCTCCATAAAAGCACCGGAGACACGGCCACAAATCTAGAGCCTGATTCAATTGAGCTTTTGCATGTTACTGTAGCCCGTAAGTGAGGCCGCAAGTTAATTTGCTATTCAATTGGGGGTCTTTTTTCGGGCTCCAAAAATGGGTTACGGCCTTGAGAACTTTACGATGGTTAAACCCGGAACTTAAATCCTCCCAAAACCTTTGATCTTTAAATTCCGCAAGAGTTACGAGTGCTAAAATCGCAAATCAATATTCCATTGCTCCAAATTCCCAAGCCCGCAAATGGATTCACACCTGTAAATGGCAAATGAAGGAGAAAATCCTACGAGTGCTAGAGAGGACCCGCAAGGGGTTAAACACCTGTTCATAACACTGTAAATGGAAATAAAAAATTAATACTGCACTGTAAATAACGGGGAAAGCGATAAAAGACATTATAATTAATTGCACAACAGTCCCAAACTCGCAAGTCGGCAGTAAATTACATTTATTTTTGTTTCATTTCGGGGTTATATCGATCACGGGAATCAACGAGTTAATATATATCAAGCCACCCACATGGACTAGAACATTATTGGCATTAATTTTCACAATTCAGTATTTTGCAGGTTTGCGAGTCTGATAACATATCGGACGCCCAAACCAAATTGATTGTCATGTAACCTCCATGTTTTACTGCCGTAAAAATGACTAATTTTCTATTGGCCGATTCGAAATGGGAGTTTACTGCCATGCTTAAATGATCATGTTCCCGTCCTGAACTGCTACGAACCAGTGCATGGTTTACGGCGTCGGCTTTGGGCCAGTAATTTGAGGTGCTTGATCAATTAAAAAGCTCCAGATTCGAGAGACAAATGAGAGCCCGCAGCACGCCCGCAGACATACAGCCTGGATCCTGTGAGATGCGGGCTTGCAATTGAATCAGGCTCATTGAGTAGTAACTTTGCACTATTATTTTCAGATTTGATCAATTATTGACTTTTATTATTCATTCAACTGTGAAGTAAAGGCTGCAATCCCGTTACACAGAGAAGGCAATCATCTCAATGCATCTGTCGCTTGTATCTCCTCCATCCTCATCACTTCACTTGATGACTCGGACACAATCAACTCTTTTTGTAGAAACAATTTTTGCCTCACGCCAGTTGTATTTGTCACATAGTAATAACGTCCCTTTGAAACATTCAGTGAATAAGAAGTCTACGCACAGTTATTAAAATTAGTCTTTTGTGTTAATTCCGATATCAAGATCGATCACATCAGATATTTTTCCATTTTTAAATGTGACTTTACAACAAACAAAAGAGAATAAAAAGGGAAAACAAATGTAAATAAAAAGAAACGCTATAACATAACAATGAGCAGATATTCCTCCTGATCTAATACTTTCCATAAGCATCTTTTGCACTTATTACCGCAGTAAGTCTTTGTGAATAAGTCTTTATCATCTTTGCATACTTGAGTTTTGCAATTTTATCCCAAACTTCCTTGCAAAAAGTTTAAGTTCCTTCACATTTCCACAGGTTCTTGAACTCGCCACCTATGACCTACATTACCAGATGGAGGGTTGTGGAAAGTTAGTTGTCCTTTTTGGAATTGATAAGCTCAGTGTTTTTTTAAACAGGTGAATATGATAAGAAAAATTATTGAAACAAAAAAAGAGCGGCTTTAAACATTATCAAAAAGGTGTGCGGCAAACAAAAAAAAAAGTAAAATCTGTCTAAACTTTATTGGAACCAACAGGAAATGCACAGAGACTATGTACATCGGTAGACTTCATTGGAAGGCAAGAATGACTCATACATCTATACTAGTGCTCATTGGCTCAGAGCAACAAGCCCCCAGAACAGGTAAACCTTTGAAACCGTTTTTCTGCTTTCATTTGAAAAAATAAATAAAAATGACATGATTAAAAAAGAAAAAAATGCTTTCAGGTTTTCCTTTAATTAGTGGCCAAAATGTCCCTGTAGTACTAATACCAAGCCCGTCTCAGCTGTAGTACTGGTACCCACTAGGCAGGCTGTGTAGAGATTTACACGAACTCGCAGTCATGTGGACTTAGTACTAATACCGAGCCCGTCTCAGCTGTAGTACTGGTACCCGCTACGCAGGCTGTGTAGAGATTTACACGAACTCGCAGTCATGTGGACTTAGTACTAATACCGAGCCCGTCTCAGCTGTAGTACTGGTACCCGCTACGCAGGCTGTGTAGAGATTTACACGAACTCGCAGTCATGTGGACTTAGTACTAATACCGAGCCCGTCTCAGCTGTAGTACTGGTACCCGCTACGCAGGCTGTGTAGAGATTTACACGAACTCGCAGTCATGTGGACTTAGTACTAATACCGAGCCCGTCTCAGCTGTAGTACTGGTACCCGCTAGGCAGGCTGCGCAGAGATTTACACGAACTCGCAGTCATGTGGACTTAGTACTAATACCGAGCCCGTCTCAGTTATAGTACTGGTACCCGCTAGGCAGGCTGCGCAGAGATTTACACGAACTCGCAGTCATGTGGACTTAGTACTAATACCGAGCCCGTCTCAGTTGTAGTTCTGGTACCCGCTAGGCAGGCTGTGCAGAGATTTACACGAACTCGCAGTCATGTGGACTTAGTACTAATACCGAGTCCGTCTCAGCTGTTGTACTGGTACCCACTAGGCAGGCTGCGCAGAGATTTACACGAACTCGCAGTCATGTGGACTTAGTACTAATACCGAGTCCGTCTCAGCTGTAGTACTGGTACCCGCTAGGCAGGCTGTGTAGAGATTTACACTAACTCGCAGTCATGTGGACTTAGTACCAATACCGAGCCCGTCTCAGTTGTAGTACTGGTACCCGCTAGGCAGGCTGCGCAGAGATTTACACGAACTCGCAGTCATGTGGACTTAGTACTAATACCGAGCCCGTCTCAGTTGTAGTTCTGGTACCCGCTAGGCAGGCTGTGTAGAGATTTACACTAACTCTCAGTCATGTGGACTTAGTACTAATAACGAGGCCGCCATCTCTCTCTCCTCTCAGCGTGCAGTCTTATCACTAGTGTGAGCAGCATCGGTTCCCCTACACCCCCCTCCTCCTCCTCCACCACATGCTCATTGTAGGAAGAGGTTGTAAGCTCCATGTCACATAACACAATCCAACATCCATTCTTCATACATTCCATACAATCTTAATCACTCCAGCCCTGCACACTTCCAGTAGTATATGGAGAAAATGAAGGACACAGTCTAGGAAATGCAATCTTGTCTCCATTTTAGGAGTTGTTGGTTGCGAGGTCACATATGGGGCGCCCTACTGTAGTCATGTTTGTCTTGTAGTCATTGTACATAGCACTATGGAATATGGTGGTGCTTTATAGAGCAGCAGGTACAGACGATTATTAGGAGATATAGGGTAACAATAACTGACAACCCTCAATAATCTCAACAACAAAACCACACCTCACATGATGCTCTTCCTATCATGTTTGTAGGAGCCACTCAGGTGAGTGAGAAGTCAGACAAATTGTTTTATGAGCGAGGGAAGGGATTACATATAGAGATATCTATTTAACACAACTTAAAATGTTGGAGACAGTAGTCAAGTTGTAGGAGCTGTATCTCAGTTACATAGCTCCATTCAAGACTTAAAATATCAATCCCATGTGTATGGAAACTAGAAAACTAGAATATCAATATGCACAAAACAGGCCAAGGCTTTGGGTGCCAATGTATCTTCTTTTGTGTTATGACATTACTAATTACCAGACTACTCACTGTGTCCTAGATACCAGTGCAACCCTTGTGTGCAATGTCTTTGCCAGGCCACTGGGTACCATCGCCTGTGTACCATGCCATTGCCGAATGTCCTGACCACCAGAGTCAATTCAGTGTCAGGTAATTCCCAGGACACGGGATAGTATTCTACCACCTGTGTCTGGTGCCAATGAGAAGGGCTTTGGTGCCAGCTAAAGTTGGAGGTACTACAACAACCCCTGTATCCAAAGTACCATTTACTCCATGAATATTTTGCCATTCCCAGCACTCTGGGTTACAATATATCTCGTGTGTACTATGCCACGGACAGGCCCACGGTACCGGTCTACCTCCTGAGATTTATTCTATTGCCAGGTTCCAGACTACCACCTGTTTCTTGGGTACAAGTTTATTGTGTGTGTCCTAGACTGTCCCCAGTGACCTAAGGATTGTATATTTCAAAAGTCTGGTGCTACTGACAGGCCCCGGGGTAACAGGGTAAACCAATACACGTCCAATGGACTTTTCATATCCAACACCCTATTTACACATGCCTGGATCCCAGTCTAGCTCCGATGCTCACCAGGTATCCAGTCTCTGCCTCCCCACATTCCTTGGGTCCCAGGGTGTCCCTCTGACCTATGTCATTCCTTGGTTATTCCTTGGGTCCCAGGGTGTCCCTCTGACCTATGTCATTCCTTGGGTCCCAGTCTACCCCTCTAACGTATATCATTCCCCGAATCTCAGTGTGTCCCTCTGACCAGTCTGTTCCTCGCAATCCCCTGTCTCCCAGTCTGTCACTCATCATCCCCTGTGTCCCAGTCTGTCCCTCACCATCCCTTGTGTCCCCCTGTCCTATGCATCCCTTCTGTCCCAGTCTGTCCCTCGCCATCCCCTGTGTCCCAGTCTGTCCCTCGTCATCCCCTGTGTCCCAGTCTGTCCCTCTGTCCTATGCATCCCTTCTGTCCCAGTCTGTCCCTCACCATCCCTTGTGTCCCAGTCTGTCCCTCTGTCCTATGCATCCCTTCTGTCCCAGTCTGTCTCTCACCATCCCTTGTGTCCCAGTCTGTCCCTCGCCATCCCCTGTGTCCCAGTCTGTCCCATGCATCCCTTCTGTCCCAGTCTGTCCCTCACCATCCCCTGAGTCCCAGTCTGTCCCATGCATCCCTTCTGTCCCAGTCTGTCCCTCACCATCCCCTGTGTCCCAGTCTGTCCCATGCATCCCTTCTGTCCCTCACCATCCCCTGAGTCCCAGTCTGTCCCATGCATCCCTTCTGTCCCAGTCTGTCCCTCGCCATCCCCTGTGTCCCAGTCTGTCACATGCATCCCTTCTGTCCCAGTCTGTCCCTCGCCATCCCCTGTGTCCCAGTCTGTCCCTCACCATCCCTTGTGTCCCCCTGTCCTATGCATCCCTTCTGTCCCAGTCTGTCCCTCGCCATCCCCTGTGTCCCATTCTGTCCCTCATCATCCCCTGTGTCCCAGTCTGTCCCTCTGTCCTATGCATCCCTTCTGTCCCAGTCTGTCCCTCACCATCCCTTGTGTCCCAGTCTATCCCTCTGTCCTATGCATCCCTTCTGTCCCAGTCTGTCCCTCACCATCCCCTGTGTCCCAGTCTGTCCCTCACCATCCCTTGTGTCCCAGTCTGTCCCTCGCCATCCCCTGTGTCCCAGTCTGTCCCATGCATCCCTTCTGTCCCAGTCTGTCCCTCACCATCCCCTGTGTCCCAGTCTGTCCCATGCATCCCTTCTGTCCCAGTCTGTCCCTCACCATCCCCTGTGTCCCAGTCTGTCCCTCACCATCCCCTGTGTCCCAGTCTGTCCCTCTGTCCTATGCATTCCCTCAGGTCCAGTCCCTCGTCATCCCCGGTGTCCCAGTCTGTCCCTCACCACCCCCTGTGTCCCAGTCTGTCCCTCTGTCCTATGCATTCCCTCAGGTCCAGTCCCTCGTCATCCCCGGTGTTCCCAGTCTGTCCCATGCCATTCCCTGTCGCCTCATTCCTTGCACCCAGTCTGCTCCTTTGTCCTGTGTCATTTTCCTAGTCCCAGGTCCTCTCCAGTCTCCCCCCCTGTCGGGCTGTTGGTTCGCTCCGCCCAGTCTGTGTATCCGGCCCGGGTTGTACCAATCAACCATAAGGGGGTGACCGTGTGTCAGTGTTCCTGCAGTCAGTGTACAGTGTCACACAGTGCGCGCACACAAGGCCGCACTCACCCACAGCGTAGCTCCCGTGTGCCCAGGCCCAGAGTGTCTTGCTCCGTCTCGGGGTCTGCTTGTCCCGATTATTATTGTGGATATTGTTCCGGTGTTTAAAGTATTCCCCCCGTACCAGACGGCGCGCATGCGCAGTACAGCTGATCGGCAGCACACTGAGCATGCGCGCGGTGCCAGTCCCAGACACGCGCAGTTCATTGAGCCGCCATTATAATCAGTATACTGAGCATGCGCAACCTGCTCATTATGCGCTTTGTAGCCTAAGCTCCTCCCCCATAGGTGAGGGGGCGGTGATCAAAAAAGCGGGAAAAAGGAGAGCGTACATGAGGGAGAGACCTCAGTATACCATGGTCGTGGGGCAAATAGACTGGGGCCAAGCACAGACTGTATGAGGGGAATAAGTGTGGGGCAAGTGCAGACCGAGTATGGGGTAAAGAGTGTGGGGGCAAGCACAGACTGAGTATGAGGGGAATAAGTGTGGGGCAAATAGACGGGGGCAAGCACAGACTGTATGAGGGGAATAAGTGTGGGGCAAATAGAGTGGGGGGAAGTGCAGACCGAGTATGGGGGAATAAGTGGGGGCAAGTGCAGACTGAGTATGAGGGGAATAAGTGGGGGCAAGTGCAGACTGAGTATGAGGGGAATAAGTGGGGGCAAATAGAGTGGGGGCAAGTGCAGACTGAGTATGAGGGGAATAAGAGGGGGCAAATAGAGTGGGGGCAAGTGCAGACTGAGTATGAGGGGAATAAGAGGGGGCAAATAGAGTGGGGGCAAGTGCAGACTGAGTATGAGGGGAATAAGTGGGGGCAAGTGCATACTGAGTATGAGGGGAATAAGTGGGGGCAAATAGAGTGGGGGCAAGTGCAGACTAAGTATGAGGGGAATAAGAGGGGGCAAATAGAGTGGGGGCAAGTGCAGACTGAGTATGAGGGGAATAAGTGGTGGCAAATAGAGTGGGGGCAAGCGCAGACTGAGTATGAGGGGAATAAGTGGGGGCAAGTGCAGACTGAATATGAGGGGAATAAGTGGGGGCAAATAGAGTGTGGGCAAGCGCAGACTGAGTATGAGGGGAATAAGTGGGGGCAAGTGCAGACTGAGTATGAGGGGAATAAGTGGGGGCAAATAGAGTGGGGGCAAGTGCAGACTGAGTATGGGGTAAAGAGAGTGGGGGCAAGGGCAGACTGAGTATGAGGGGAATAAGTGTGGGGCAAAGAGTGAGGTGTAAATGAAGACTGAGTGAGGGGAATAAGTGGGGTAAAGAGAGTGAGGGAAAGTTCAGACTGAGGGGAATAGGTGGGGGCAAGTGCAGTCGGAGTAAGGCGAATAAGTATGATAAATAGAGTGGGGCAAGTGCAGACTGAGTATGTGGGGAATAAGTGTGGGGCAAATAGAGTGGGGGCAAGTGCAGACTGAGTATGAGGGGAATAAGTGTGGGGCAAATAGAGTGGGGGGAAGTGCAGACCGAGTATGGGGTAAAGAGAGTGGGGGCAAACGCAGACTGAGTATGGGGTAAAGAGAGTGGGGGCAAGCGCACACTGAGTATGGGGGAATAAGTGGGGGCAAGCACAGACTGTGTATGAGGGGAATAAGTGGGGGCAAGCACAGACTGTGTATGAGGGGAACAAGTGTGGGGCAAATAGAATGGGGGGAAGTGCAGACTGAGTATGAGGTAAAGAGTGTGGGGGCAAACGCAGACTGAGTATGAGGGGAATAAGTGTGGGGCAAATAGAGTGGGGGCAAGCGCAGACTGAGTATGTGGGAATAAGTGGGGGCAAGTGCAGACTGAGTATGAGGGGAATAAGTGGGGGCAAGTGCAGACTGAGTATGAGGGGAATAAGTGGGGGCAAATAGAGTGGGGGCAAGTGCAGACTGAGTATGAGGGGAATAAGAGGGGGCAAATAGAGTGGGGGCAAGTGCAGACTGAGTATGAGGGGAATAAGTGGTGGCAAGCGCAGACTGAGTATGAGGGGAATAAGTGGGGGCAAGTGCAGACTGAGTATGAGGGGAATAAGTGGGGGCAAATAGAGTGTGGGCAAGCGCAGACTGAGTATGAGGGGAATAAGAGGGGGCAAATAGAGTGGGGGCAAGTGCAGACTGAGTATGAGGGGAATAAGTGGGGGCAAGTGCAGACTGAGTATGAGGGGAATAAGTGGTGGCAAATAGAGTGGGGGCAAGCGCAGACTGAGTATGAGGGGAATAAGTGGGGGCAAGTGCAGACTGAGTATGAGGGGAATAAGTGGGGGCAAGTGCAGACTGAGTATGAGGGGAATAAGAGGGGGCAAATAGAGTGGGGGCAAGTGCAGACTGAGTATGAGGGGAATAAGTGGTGGCAAATAGAGTGGGGGCAAGCGCAGACTGAGTATGAGGGGAATAAGTGGGGGCAAGTGCAGACTGAGTATGAGGGGAATAAGTGGGGGCAAATAGAGTGTGGGCAAGTGCAGACTGAGTATGAGGGGAATAAGTGGGGGGCAAGTGCAGACTGAGTATGAGGGGAATAAGAGGGGGCAAATAGAGTGGGGGCAAGTGCAGACTGAGTATGAGGGGAATAAGTGGTGGCAAATAGAGTGGGGGCAAGCGCAGACTGAGTATGAGGGGAATAAGTGGGGGCAAGTGCAGACTGAGTATGAGGGGAATAAGTGGGGGCAAATAGAGTGTGGGCAAGGGCAGACTGAGTATGAGGGGAATAAGTGGGGGCAAATAGAGTGGGGGCAAGTGCAGACTGAGTATGAGGGGAATAAGTGGGGGCAAATAGAGTGGGGGCAAGTGCAGACTGAGTATGAGGGGAATAAGTGGTGGCAAATAGAGTGGGGGCAAGCGCAGACTGAGTATGAGGGGAATAAGTGGGGGCAAATGCAGACTGAGTATGAGGGGAATAAGTGGGGGCAAGTGCAGACTGAGTATGAGGGGAATAAGAGGGGGCAAATAGAGTGGGGGCAAGTGCAGACTGAGTATGAGGGGAATAAGTGGTGGCAAATAGAGTGGGGGCAAGCGCAGACTGAGTATGAGGGGAAGAAGTGGGGGCAAGTGCAGACTGAGTATGAGGGGAATAAGTGGGGGCAAATAGAGTGTGGGCAAGCGCAGACTGAGTATGAGGGGAATAAGTGGGGGCAAATAGAGTGGGGGCAAGTGCAGACTGAGTATGAGGGGAATAAGAGGGGGCAAATAGAGTGGGGGCAAGTGCAGACTGAGTATGAGGGGAATAAGTGGTGGCAAATAGAGTGGGGGCAAGGGCAGACTGAGTATGAGGGGAATAAGTGGGGGCAAGTGCAGACTGAGTATGAGGGGAATAAGTGGGGGCAAATAGAGTGTGGGCAAGCGCAGACTGAGTATGAGGGGAATAAGTGGGGGCAAGTGCAGACTGAGTATGAGGGGAATAAGTGGGGGCAAGTGCAGACTGAGTATGAGGGGAATAAGTGGGGGCAAGTGCAGACTGAGTATGGGGTAAAGAGAGTGGGGGCAAGGGCAGACAGTATGAGGGGAATAAGTGTGGGGCAAAGAGTGAGGTGTAAATGAAGACTGAGTGAGGGGAATAAGTGGGGTAAAGAGAGTGAGGGAAAGTTCAGACTGGGGGGAATAAGTGGGGGCAAGTGCAGTCGGAGTAAGGGGAATAAGTATGATAAATAGAGTAGGGGCAAGTGCAGGCTGAGTATGAGGGGACTATGTGTGGGGGAAAATATAGTGAGGGGTAAATGGGCACAGCCAGTTAACAAGGGTAAATACTGTGGGGCAAAAAGATTTGGATAAGTGAGCACAGACTGTACAAGGGGATATAACGTGGGGCAAAAGAGAGAATAGACCCAGACTCAATCTTTAAATAATTATACAGAGAAAAGAACACTTGTAGATCAAATCACGTCTAATAGTTGTTGTAATTGTGAGATTGACGGTAACACAATGTTAAAAGTTACAGGCCCGCAACTTAGAGGGAGGGCTCGCAATGAGCGCCAAAGGCACTCATTGCAAGGCCTGTGATGAGCACCAAAGGTGCTCATTGTGAGGCCCGTGATGAGCGTTGAAAGGTAGAGGGGGGGGGAGTTACGGGCTTAAAAAAAAAAAAAAGCCAGTAACTTGGAAGCCGCTGGGAGGCCACCAAAGATGGCAAATGAATAGAAAATTACATAGCAACCCCCCTTATGGCCTCCTCCTGAGACAGGGAGTCTGTAAGTGAGGTAGAAAGCAAATTTGCTTTTCAATTGGCAGCCTCCCAATGGCTTACAAGTTACGGCGGTTAAACCCGTAACTTTTTTTAAGCCTGCGAGGCTTTGAGCAATAATTTAAGCTTCAAGTGTTGCGGGCTTGAACAAACGTATAGGTTCAACGGCTGCCAAAGCGAGGCCCGTGAAGTAGAATGGGGAGAGGCTCGCATTGTGTGGCAAACAGCATTGCGAGGCTTCAAATTCTATTGCCATCATTTTTGATGGGCAAGTTGATAGTGATAATATGCAAGTCACATTGAGTTATGCTGGTGTATGATCCGTCATTTATGGCATTGTTAGTTATTACAGTGCGTATGATCCCACATTTATGGCATTGTTAGTTATTACAGTGTGTATGATCCGTCATTTATGGCTTTGTTAGTTATTACAGTGCGTATGATCCCTCATTTATGGCATTGTTAGTTATTACAGTGTGTATGATCCCTCATTTATGGCTTTGTTAGTTATTACAGTGCGTATGATCACTCATTTATGGCTTTGTTAGTTATTACAGTGTGTATGATCCCACATTTATGGCTTTGTTAGTTATTACAGTGTGTATAATCCCTCATTTATGGCTTTGTTAGTACAGTGCGTATGATCCCTCATTTATGGCTTTGTTAGTTATAACAGTGCGTGTGATCCCACATTTATGGCATTGTTAGTTATTACAGTGCGTATGATCCCACATTTATGGCATTGTTAGTTATTACAGTGCGTATGATCCCACATTTATGGCTTTGTTAGTTATTACAGTGCGTATGATCCCTCATTTATGGCTTTGTTAGTTATTACAGTGCGTATGATCCCACATTTATGGCATTGTTAGTTATTACAGTGCGTGTGATCCCTCATTTATGGCTTTGTTAGTTATTACAGTGCGTATGATCCCTCATTTATGGCTTTGTTAGTTATTACAGTGCGTATGATCCCACATTTATGGCATTGTTAGTTATTACAGTGCGTATGATCCCACATTTATGGCATTGTTAGTTATTACAGTGCGTATGATCCCACATTTATGGCTTTGTTAGTTATTACAGTGCGTATGATCCCTCATTTATGGCTTTGTTAGTTATTACAGTGCGTATGATCCGTCATTTATGGCATTGTTAGTTATTACAGTGCGTGTGATCCCTCATTTATGGCTTTGTTAGTTATTACAGTGCGTATGATCCCTTATTTATGGCTTTGTTAGATATTACAGTGCGTATGATCCCTTATTTATGGCTTTGTTAGTTATTACAGTGTGTATGATCCGTCATTTATGGCTTTGTTAGTTATTACAGTGCGTATAATCCCTCATTTATGGCTTTGTTAGTTATTACAGTGCGTGTGATCCCTCATTTATGGCTTTGTTAGTTATTACAGTGCGTATGATCCCTCATTTATGGCATTGTTAGTTATAACAGTGCGTGTGATCCCACATTTATGGCATTGTTAGTTATTACAGTGCGTATGATCCCTCATTTATGGCTTTGTTAGTTATTACAGTGCGTATGATCCGTCATTTATGGCTTTGTTAGTTATTACAGTGCGTGTGATCCCTCATTTATGGCTTTGTTAGTTATTACAGTGCGTATGATCCCTCATTTATGGCTTTGTTAGTTATTACAGTGCGTATGATCCCACATTTATGGCATTGTTAGTTATTACAGTGCGTATGATCCCTCATTTATGGCTTTGTTAGTTATTACAGTGCGTATGATCCCACATTTATGGCATTGTTAGTTATTACAGTGCGTATGATCCCACATTTATGGCATTGTTAGTTATTACAGTGCGTATGATCCCACATTTATGGCTTTGTTAGTTATTACAGTGCGTGTGATCCCTCATTTATGGCTTTGTTAGTTATTACAGTGCGTGTGATCCCTCATTTATGGCTTTGTTAGTTATTACAGTGCGTATGATCCCACATTTATGGCATTGTTAGTTATTACAGTGCGTGTGATCCCTCATTTATGGCTTTGTTAGTTATTACAGTGCGTATGATCCCACATTTATGGCTTTGTTAGTTATTACAGTGCGTATGATCCCACATTTATGGCTTTGTTAGTTATTACAGTGCGTGTGATCCCTCATTTATGGCTTTGTTAGTTATTACAGTGTGTATGATCCCACATTTATGGCATTGTTAGTTATTACAGTGCGTATGATCCCACATTTATGGCATTGTTAGTTATTACAGTGTGTGATCCCTCATTTATGGCTTTGTTAGTTATTACAGTGCGTATGATCCCACATTTATGGCTTTGTTAGTTATTACAGTGCGTATGATCCCTCATTTATGGCTTTGTTAGTTATTACAGTGCGTGGGATCCCACATTTATGGCTTTGTTAGTTATTACAGTGCGTATGATCCCTCATTTATGGCTTTGTTAGTTATTACAGTGCGTGTGATCACTCATTTATGGCTTTGTTAGTTATTACAGTGCGTATGATCCCACATTTATGGCATTGTTAGTTATTACAGTGCGTGTGATCCCTCATTTATGGCTTTGTTAGTTATTACAGTGCGTATGATCCCACATTTATGGCTTTGTTAGTTATTACAGTGCGTGTGATCCCTCATTTATGGCTTTGTTAGTTATTACAGTGTGTATGATCCCACATTTATGGCATTGTTAGTTATTACAGTGCGTATGATCCCTCATTTATGGCTTTGTTAGTTATTACAGTGCGTATGATCACTCATTTATGGCTTTGTTAGTTATTACAGTGCGTATGATCCCTCATTTATGGCTTTGTTAGTTATTACAGTGCGTGTGATCCCTCATTTATGGCTTTGTTAGTTATTACAGTGCGTATGATCACTCATTTATGGCTTTGTTAGTTATTACAGTGCGTATGATCCCTCATTTATGGCTTTGTTAGTTATTACAGTGCGTATGATCCCACATTTATGGCATTGTTAGTTATTACAGTGCGTGTGATCCCTCATTTATGGCTTTGTTAGTTATTACAGTGCGTATGATCCCACATTTATGGCTTTGTTAGTTATTACAGTGCGTATGATCCCACATTTATGGCTTTGTTAGTTATTACAGTGCGTGTGATCCCTCATTTATGGCTTTGTTAGTTATTACAGTGCGTATGATCCCACATTTATGGCTTTGTTAGTTATTACAGTGCGTATGATCCCACATTTATGGCTTTGTTAGTTATTACAGTGCGTATGATCCCTCATTTATGGCTTTGTTAGTTATTACAGTGCGTGGGATCCCTCATTTATGGCATTGTTAGTTATTACAGTGCGTATGATCCCTCATTTATGGCTTTGTTAGTTATTACAGTGCGTATGATCCCTCATTTATGGCTTTGTTAGTTATTACAGTGCGTATGATCCCTCATTTATGACTTTGTTAGTTATTACAGTGCGTATGATCCCTCATTTATGGCTTTGTTAGTTATTACAGTGCGTATGATCCCACATTTATGGCATTGTTAGTTATTACAGTGCATATGATCCCTCATTTATGGCTTTGTTAGTTATTGCAGTGCGTGTGATCCCTCATTTATGGCTTTGTTAGTTATTACAGTGCGTATGATCCCTCATTTATGGCATTGTTAGTTATTACAGTGCGTATGATCCCACATTTATGGCATTGTTAGTTATTACAGTGCGTATGATCCCACATTTATGGCTTTGTTAGTTATTACAGTGCGTATGATCCCACATTTATGGCTTTGTTAGTTATTACAGTGCGTATGATCCCTCATTTATGGCTTTGTTAGTTATTACAGTGCGTGGGATCCCTCATTTATGGCATTGTTAGTTATTACAGTGCGTATGATCCCTCATTTATGGCTTTGTTAGTTATTACAGTGCGTATGATCCCTCATTTATGGCTTTGTTAGTTATTACAGTGCGTATGATCCCTCATTTATGGCTTTGTTAGTTATTACAGTGCGTATGATCCTTCATTTATGGCTTTGTTAGTTATTACAGTGCATATGATCCCTCATTTATGGCTTTGTTAGTTATTACAGTGTGTATAATCCCTCATTTATGGCTTTGTTAGTTATTACAGTGCATATGATCCCTCATTTATGGCTTTGTTAGTTATTACAGTGCGTATGATCACTCATTTATGGCTTTGTTAGTTATTACAGTGCATATGATCCCTCATTTATGGCTTTGTTAGTTATTACAGTGCATATGATCCCTCATTTATGGCTTTGTTAGTTATTACAGTGCATATGATCCCTCATTTATGGCTTTGTTAGTTATTACAGTGCGTATGATCCCTCATTTATGGCTTTGTTAGTTATTACAGTGCATATGATCCCTCATTTATGGCTTTGTTAGTTATTACAGTGCGTGTGATCCCACATTTATGGCTTTGTTAGTTATTGCAGTGCGTGTGATCCCTCATTTATGGCTTTGTTAGTTATTACAGTGCATATGATCCCTCATTTATGGCATTGTTAGTTATTACAGTGCATATGATCCCTCATTTATGGCTTTGTTAGTTATTACAGTGCGTGTGATCCCTCATTTATGGCTTTGTTAGTTATTACAGTGCATATGATCCCTCATTTATGGCTTTGTTAGTTATTACAGTGCCTATGATCCCTCATTTATGGCTGGCAACCACAAACTCAATGTGACTTGCATATTATCATTGGTTCTACAAGTGTTCTTTTCTAGTTCTAATTATTTGATGTAAACATCACACTACCAATAATAGTTTTCTCCTCATTATAGACATAATTAATATAAATTGCAATAGATCAGTAATTGACGTAATCTCTAGAGAAATGGGAGTACGGGAACAAGTCCCAGTGTGTGGACTCTAATCCAATTTCAGCAGACTCAATCTTTAAACATAACTTTTATTATATTACCAAAAAAATATATATTGTTTTAATTAAAAAAACAAAATAACGACAATTAAAGCTGAAGAATAAAAAAGATATACCGTATTGGTCCGAAAATAAGCCGCACCTTTTTTCCGATTTTTTTAGTTTGCGAGTTACGGGTGCGGCTTATATTCCCAACCTTAAAATAATCACTGATGATTCGCGAGCTTGCGAGTTATGTGTGCGGCTTCTATTCGCGAACGTAAAATTACTGCCGATTTGCGCGATTGCGAGTTAAGGGTGCCGATTTGCGTGCTCGAGACTGCGGTATTGTAGCAATTGAATAGCGATTTACGGTTTTAGTGATTCTAACATCCTGTAAAAAGTTACAGTACTAATTAGAAAGCATGTTTCTTGCAATGGCGGATCACTTGGAGAGAGTGTTTTTCTCCAATTTTAAGGGTGCGGCTTATATTTGAGTACTATCTTTCAATTTGACTAATAATGAATTCATAGCATTAAAAGAATTGGAGAAGTGCAAGGAGATACAAATCAAGCCTGCCGATAAGGGAGGTAATATTGTCATTATGAATAATGAGGAATATAGAGATATGTGTAACAGAATTTTGGGTGACAATAGCACATACAAGGTGGTCCAAAAAAATCCAACAAATGAGTATAAGATACTCTTGAAAACTATTCTGGACAATGGAATGAAAGAGGGCCTTATTGATGAGCAAACCTATAGGTTTTTATACCCCAAATTTCCCACTATCTCAATTTTCTATTCCCTCCCTAAAATACATAAAAATAAATCACCTATTCCGGGCAGGCCTATTGTATCGGGCACTGATAACCTGTCCCACAATGCCAGTGTATTTATTGACCACTATCTGAGAGAATTGGTGGAGAGTCTACCCTCTTATGTCAAAGACACCAACGACATTTTAAAGCAGCTGGATGACCTTTATATACCTAACTCAGCATGGCTAGCCTCTATTGATGTAGAGGCCTTGTACAGCAGTATACCGCATGAATGCGGTATAGAGGCCCTTGGTCACTTTTTAAGTATGAGAGGTGTTATTCACACCAAATTTAATGGACTTCTACTGGAACTGCTGGAATTTGTGCTAAAGCACAATTATTTCACACACAATAACAAGTGGTACCACCAGCAAAAAGGTACAGCCATGGGGACACCATGTGCTCCCAGTTATGCCAATCTGTTCCTGGGTTGGTGGGAGGAGAAATTTGTTTTCCAAGAATCTACATCCTCACTCTCTGAACACGCATTAATATGGCGGCGCTATATTGATGATGTGTTAGTAGTTTGGACCGGCACTAAGCCTGAATTTGAACAATTTATGTCTGACCTCAACACCAATGATTTGGGCCTTAAGTTTACATATGAGTTAAACCTATCCTCCATTACATTCTTAGACTTGCTGATAACAAAAGATGTGGAAGGAAAGATATCAACCACTACTTATAGGAAGGATACAGCCACAAACTCTCTATTGACCTGGGACAGTCAGCATTTTGAACCCCTTAAAAGGGGGATACCGAGAGGTCAATACCTTTGAATTAGAAGGAACTGTAGTTCTGATGCAGAGTTTAAACTAGAGGCAGATAAACTAAGAACTAGATTTAGAGACAGAGGTTATTCAAATAAATGTCTCAAATCTGCTTTCAATTATGCATCTAACTGCAAGAGATCTGAACTTCTGAATGGCCCTAATAAGAATGCAGATAAGGAAAGTAAACTATCCCGCTGTATTATGACTTTTGGCTATGACTCTGAGGCTGTTAGGGACATTCTATCCAGACATTGGCATCTTTTGAGGAGTGACGAGGATCTAAAAGATGTTCTAACGCCTAAGGCCTCTATTACATACCGCAGGGGCAAAAACCTAAAGGACAGATTGGTACATAGTTCATTTAAAGAACAGAAACCTGGGACCTGGTTAAAACCTCTAACAGGATGTTTCAAATGCAGCAAATGTAAATTTTGTAGGTATGTTACACCTTTAAAAATATATGAACATCCTATTACTGGGGAAAAGTTTAAAATAAAAGAATTCATGAATTGTTGTTCTACGGCGGTTATCTATGTGACCACCTGTATTTGCAGAAAGATCTATGTAGGAAAAACGAGGCGCCAGCTGCGCCGTAGGATTGGCGAACATGTTTATAGTATCAAGAACGCATTGGATACACCAATTGCCCGCCATGTCAAATATTGTCACAACAATAAAAGTGAAGTCTTATCTTTTTGTGCAATAGACCAGGTACATATAGGCCCAAGACAGGGAGATTTGGAGAAGAAATTATTACAATGTGTGAGGCACGCTGGATATACCAACTGAAGGCCCAAGTACCCAATGGACTCAATGAGGGGTTCACTTTCATGCCTTTCATTTAGTACTTGGTCTTCTTCTCTTTTTATGATATGTGTTATTCTGTCTATCTATGCTGGGCCTTCTCCTGTCACATAGACATTGCACTTTTTATCCCCCATCATTTTTTGTTTTCACATTTGTATATATTCACTCCAGTGAGTACATATTTTTCACCACCAGTTCCTCACTTCTATGTTCATCCTATATAAATGGACCTTTAGTGCATTAGCACACATCACTTCAGTTTATTGATACAGCATAACCAATTTTAGGTGTTTGTCACATTGGTTATCACATATTTCAGAGTCCCTGAACACTCTTGTACCTTTTCTGTGTTCACATCCCTGTATGATCAGTATCTACAGATCACCAGTCTTCTTATATAGACTTTGTTTCTTGGTTTATATTTTTATAGTTATATAATGGGGTTATGTCCTCCTTTATGTAACGGTCTTCTGCACATGTCAATATTCTGTTCACCTTTTGATTCCTCTCCTGCCTTTTTTTTGGCAGTCCTTCACTGTATAGATGTAGTAGCTATTATACTACTCATCTATATTTTTCCTCCCCAGCCTAACACTTATCCTTTATGTTTTCTTATATGGTCTATACATAGATATTCACAATAAGTGCACTAGGGCACATATCTATGTGGTCCCTACTCGTCTATATATCGCAATTGCCCCTTGTATATATTGTATATATTATCTGTACTATCTCTATTATTCTCCAGGCCCGTTATGGGCAGCATTTTCATTATTTTCATGTTGCCTAGGTGACAGCTCCCTATATAAAGCTCTTGGAGACAGCGTTATACAATTTCCCTTTGACAAAGACGTGGTACGTCGAAACGCGTCAGGCTCCTAGCAACGACGCTGCACACGTCATCACGTTAGATGTGCGCATGCGCGTTGCAATACCTTGCGGGCGAGTTCTCTAGGAACCGTGAATTTGTTATAATGACGGCCTAGTTTAAAGCCCCTTATGCCCCATTAGTAGCATATTACGTCTGTGAATACCTGATATCACCTTTTAATACCCTAATTATTGGGGAACAGTCTCTATATACAACTTTAGACACTCTTTGTGTCATATTGTAGTCAGATGTCAATGAATGTATATAGACACAGCTTGGACCGTGTGCTGTGTAACATAGAGCTGTTGTTTTTCTTTGTAATTACTCTTTGGCTCGCCCGCTAGGTGTGAATAGTAATACCCACTCATTTAAGAGTTATACATTGCACAATACCAGTGCTTTAGGGTTCCTTACTATTCCTCACATTCGCCATTTTTTATTCCCAGTGTTAGTATTTTAAACATTCCCTGTTTTTAAAGACGTCGCTGTCATCTAATAAAATTACCTTTATTTTTGTATATATTTATCCCACCATTTCTGTATACTATCTTTTTTTCTATTTTTCCCCTTTGAATTTTACAGGTGCGGCTTATATGCGGGTGCGGCTTATATTCGGGCCAATACAATATATATATACGGTATATAAATATATATATATATATATATATTTTTTTTTTTTACAAAACTTTATACAAATAGATTATTTATATTCTTTATTTTTCCCACTGAATTTTTGTAGACAATAATAATCATTAGGAGTCAGTCCAGTGGCAACCTCACTCAGTGTACATCCTGTCATATGTATGCAATACTGGAACAGCTGATCCATAGTCCATACCTATGTGGGAGGTGTGAGCATGTTGCCTCTCTGGAAGCTCAAATTGGAGATCTGGAGAGGAGAATTACAGCACTTACTGATACTGCTCCACTGGGAAGGGAATTGGTGCTCTCTGAGCACAGTTTAGCTGGGCCTAGCATGGAGGGTGGAGTTGGAGCTAGTGAGGATGTTAGCTGGGTTACTGGAAGGGGGAACAGGAGGAGGCTGGCCCGTTCTGATATGGCAAACACCAACAGATTGAGTGAAACTGTTGGAGATGTCCATTCAGGAATGGCAATGCCAGATAGAGCTGTTCCCTCTAACAGCCGGGAAAACAGTTCTACTGGAGGAGAGGGAGGGCAGAATAGGCAGAGCAACAGACATGTTTTAGTGGTAGGGGACTCTATTATTAGGAAGGTAGACAGGGTGATTTGTCACCCAGATCCCAGCAATCGAACAGTTTGCTGTCTCCCGTGTGCTCGGTTTCAGCATGTTGTGGATCGGGTAGACAAATTATTGGGAGGGGCTGGAAATGAACCGGCGTTATTGGTAGATACTGGTACCATTGACAAAGTTAGTGGAAGATGGAGTGTCCTAAAGAATGATTTCAGAGAACTAGATAATAAGCTGAAGGCAAGGACCTCCAAGGTAGTATTTTCTGAGATACTACCAGTGCCAAGTGATAGCCCAGGGAGACAGAAGGAGCTTAGGGAAGTTAATGCGTGGCTAAAGATGTGGTGTGGGGTTTGGGTTTTTAGAGCACTTGGCTGACTTCTCACTTCGGTACAATCTCTACAGTAGGGATGATTGCACCTTAATGATGAGGGAGCTTTTGTACTAGGGGATAGGATGGTATTAAGGCTGGAGGGGTTTTTAAACTAGTAGGTGGGGGGGAGGGACTAGATATAAGTAATGGGGTAGAAAGTGTAGAGGGTATAAGGGATAAATTAACAACTCATAGGGGAGGAGATGGGGGGAGGGGTAGTATAGTCAATAGGGAGGTATTACTAAGTAATTCAAGTTCAGTGGCAGGCACTTCAGCACTACAGACTCATAACATAAGGTGTATTCTCGCTAATGCCAGAAGCTTGCCAGGAAAAATGGGAGAGTTAGAATTATTAGCAATTAATGAAAAATGGGATTTAATAGGCATGACCGAAACGTGGTGGGATGACTGGACTGTTAATCTGGATGGTTATAACCTATTTAGGAAAGATAGAGGCAATGGTAAAAGAGGAGGAAGAGTTTGTCTGTATGTTAAGCCTGAATTTAAGGCTATAGTCAGAGAAGATATTTATGGTGGACCTAGTGATAAAGTTGAATGTTTGTGGGTAGAGTTAAATAGCGGAGCAGCAAATTCCAAAACATTATTAGTAGGAGTATGCTATAAACCCCCAAATATAGTGAGGAAATACAATTATTGTTACAGATTGGAAATGCAGCTAAGCACGGGCAAGTTCTAATAATGGGAGATTATAATTACCCTGAAATAAACTGGATAAATGAGACTAGCAGTTCAGCGAAGGGGAGCAGGTTCTTCAGTACACTCAGGGATCATTATCTGGCCCAGGTTATACAAGAGCCTACTAGAAATGACGCCATCTTGGATTTACTTATCACAAATAATATTGATATAGTATCTAATGTTGGAATAGGGCAACCTTTGGGAAACAGTGATCACAACACAGTCTCATTTGAGATTGAATAAAAAAAACAATAACTGTAAGGGGCCAACGCAAACTCTACATTTTCAAAGGGCAGATTTTAACGGTCTAAGGGCAGCGATACAAAGTATTGACTGGGACAGAGACATGATGGGTAAAGACACTGACCACAAGTGGACAACATTTAAATCCTTACTAAATATACATACACATCGGCATATACCAAGTGGGAATAAAAGTAAAGGAGTAAATCACATCCAATGTAGCTTAGCAATGATTGACAGATCAAGATACGGAGTAAAAAACAGACATTTAAATTAAACAAACAAGAGGGGACAGAGACGGCTTTACGGGAATACAAGGAAATCACCAAGGAAAGGGCGTTTAGACTGGCTAACATAGAAAATGGAAAATGAGCTGCAAAAGAGAGTAAGACTAACCCTAAAATATTTTTTAAGTACATTAATGGGAAGAAGGCGAGGAAGGAAGCTATAGGAACATTACAATGTGACACAGTCTGATAATTAGTGACCAGGAAAAGGCAGATGAGCTAAATAGGTTCTGTTCTTCGGTATACACAAGGGAGGTACCAGTGGTTGGGTCACTGCAACATAATGGGGCTACACTACCATCACCAAATAATTGGTTAACACAGGAAGTAATCCAAAAGAGTTTGGAAAAAATAAATATTAATAAAGCCCCAGGTCCTGATGGAATACATCCAAGGGTACTGAGGGAACTGGGTTCTGTAATAGCCAAACCATTATATTTAATTTTTCAAGATTCACACAACACAGGGTCTCTACCAGATGACTGGAAAAAAGCAAAGGTGATACCTATATTTAAAAAGGGAGCAAGAGCAAATCCGGGGAATTATAGACCAGTGAGCCTCACTTCTGTAGTGGGGAAGCTTTTAGAAGGGTTAATAAGGGATAATATACAAGAATATGTCTATTTGAACAGGATTATAAGTAGGAGTCAACATGGATTTATGAGGGATAGGTTATGTCAAACAAATCTAATTAGTTTCTATGAGGAGGTTAGTAGGAACCTGGATCAGGGCAACTCAGTGGATGTGGTCTTTTTGGATTTTGCAAAGGCTTTTGATACAGTGCCACATGGGAGACTATTGTGCAAACTAAGGGATACAGGAATTGCAGTAAATATCTGCTCATGGATTGAGAGCTGGCTAAAAGACAGGAAGCAAAGGGTTGTTGTAAATGGAACCTACTCCGATTGGACTAAAGTGGTAAGTGGGGTTCCTCAGGGTTCAGTATTAGGTCCTCTCCTTTTTAACATATTTATTAATGATTTAGAGGTAGGATTGGAGTGTGGGGTCTCAATTTCCGCTGATGACACAAAGTTGTGCAATGTAATTAAATCAGATAATAATGTGCTTTCCCTCCAAAGGGATTTACATAAAATTGAGGAATGGGCATCTAAATGGCAGATGAGATTTAATACGAATAAATGTAATTAGCCATGCAATGTATGATCTTAATGGAGCAAATCTCGGGTATCAGATATTGAAAGGTATTTGGGAGCTTGAGGACAACCACCTAGGTAACAGCGCTCAAAGCCAAGCAGCAGCTGCAAAGGCAAATAAAATATTAGCATGTATTAGGAAGGGTATAGAAGCCAGGGAAGCAAATATAATTCTGCCACTATACAAATCTCTAGTACGCCCTCATTTGGAATATGGAGGACAATTTTGGGCACCACTTCATAAAAAGGACATTTTAGAGCTGGAAAAGGTAAAGAGGAGGGCAACAAAACTAATAAAGGGAATGGAGGGGCTAAGTTATGAAGAAAGACTAACCAAATTACACTTATTTTCACTGGAAAAAAGGCGTCTACAAGGGGATGTGATTACCTTATATGAATATTATTATTATTATCGTTTATTTGTAACCCTCCAACATATTCCGTAGCGCTATACATAAGTTAAGTTACAGGCAATGACAAGTTAAAGATTCACACATTGCAAAGAGTGTATGGCCCTGTCTTTGAGATTGGAATCCCATGTCCATAGCGCTTTCCCTAAAGCACTGCGCAGGATTGAAACTCGCAGACTTACAATCTAAAGGTTGAAGTGTGTATGTGGTACAGTAGGGAGAGAGTAGCGCTGAGCATGTTAGGGAGGAAGGTTATAAGCTTCTTTAAAGAGGTGCGTTTTTATTGATGTTTTGAAGGATTTAAGGCAGGAGGATAGTCTGGTGAAGCGAGGCAAGGAGTTCCAGAGAAATGGGGCAGCACGAGAAAAGTCCTGGAGGCGGGAGGGAGAGGAGGTGACAAGAGTGGTAGAAAGAAGAAGGTTGTTAGCAGAACGAAGAGGGCGTGTGGGGGAGTATTTGGAGATGAGAGCAGAGATGTATGGGGGTGCGTTGTTGTTGAGGGCTTTATAAGTTAGGGTCAAGATTTTAAACTTTATTCTGGAGTCTAAGGGAAGCCAGTGAAGTGATTGACAAAGAGGAGCTGCCGACACTGAACGATGTGTACAGAAGATGAGTCTGGCGGAGGCATTCATTATGGATTGAAGTGGGGAGAGGTGAGTGATGGGCAGGCCAACAAGGAGCGAGTCAAGACGAGAAATGATGAGAGAGTGTATTAGAATCTTAGTAGTGTCTTGTGTAAGGTAATGGCGTATTTTGGATATGTTTTTTAGATGGAGAAGACAGGATTTGGTTAGAGAGGAGGGGGCCTAGGGCTGATCCTTGGGGTACGCCAATAGACAGGGGGTGAGGAGAAGGAGACGCTAAATGATCGTTCTTGGAGGTATGATGAGAACCACAAGAGAGCAGTGTCTCGAATGCCGAGGGAGGAGAGAATGTGGAGTAGAATTGAATGGTCAACTGTGTCGAAGGCGGCAGAGAGATCCAGGAGAAGCAAAATAGAAAAGTGGCCTTTAGACTTGGCGGTGAGCATGTCATTGGTGACTTTTATGAGGGCTGTCTCAGTGGAGTGTTGGGGCCGAAAGACGGATTGGAAAGTGTCCAGAAGAGAGTTAGAGGAGATGAAACTGGTAAGGCGGTTATAGACGAGCCGCTCCAGCAGTTTGGAAGCCATGGGGAAGTAGAGAGATAGGGCGGTAGTTAGATGCAATGTCAGAATCGGATGAGGGTTTCTTGATAGTGGGTGTAAATATGTCATGTTTTAGATATGATGGGAACTTGCCAGTGTTTAGGGAAAGGTTGAAGATGTGTGTGAGAGCTGGGATTAGTGTAGTAGAGAGGGGAGAGATGAGCTGAAATGGAATAGGATCTGAAGGACAGGTGGTGAGGTGAGAGGATGATATTAGGATGGAGACTTCATCTTCTGTTGCAGGGGTAAAGTAGTCCAGAGTGGCTGTGGGAATGGAGAGGGGAGTAGATTGGCTGTTGTTGGTTAGTTGAGTTAGTTGAGAGAGTGAAGTGTGTGAGCCACGGTGAGAGGAGAGTTCATTGTGGATAGATTGAATTTGGCGCTCATTGCGAGTGCATATATATATCTATATTGATAAACACATATATAATATATATGTGTATTGATAACCCCATCACATATATAGTTGTCGTAATTGCGAGTTTTGTTCACGTAGTGTTAAAAATTACTGACTTTTGAATAAGCAATGAGCGCCTTTGGCGCTCATTGCGAGGCCCAAAATATACAGGTTTGATGGGGACTGCAATGAGCGCCAAAGCACTCATTGCGAGGCCTGTAAAGTAGAGGAGGGGGAAGAGGGCCTTTGGTGCTCATCGAGAGGCACGCAACTTAGATATGGGGGAAAGGCTCGCAATGAGTGCCAAAGGTGCTCATTGAGAGGCTCACAATGAGCACCATAGGCCTTTGGCGATCAAAGCAAGGCTTTGAAAAAAGTTATGGGTTTAACATGCGCCATTTTTTTCAAACCCGTAACTCGGAAGCCGTTCGGGGGGTGCCAAAAGACCACAACTGATTACAAAATTAGCTTACAACCTCACACATACAGCAGTCTATGCGAGAGAAAAAGATGGCGTCCTTAAATTTTTTTCAAGCCCGTAAATACAAAACACATTTCGGGTTTGGGGAAATTGATCAATTTCCCAAGCCTGCAAAAGGTTTCAGACCGTAGATGCAAACAGGAGCACAGAGGAGGGAGAGGGGGGAGAAAGACACAGGGGAGGGAGTAGGGGGGAAACAGACACAGGGGAGGGAGATAAGGGAAAAAAAACACACAGGGCAGGGAGAGGGGGAAACAGACACAGGGGTGAGAGAGTGGGGAGAGGCTTGCAATGAGTGCCAAAGGCTGAAAGGCGCTCATCGCAATGACTGTAAAGTATAGGGGGTGAGAGGTTTTGCAATGAGCAAACAGCATTGCCAGGCTTCAAATTTTATTGTCGTCATTTTTGACGGGCAAGTTGCTAGTGAATATATTATTTCTATGAATCATAAGTTCTTTTGGACAGGTCAATAAACAAGCAGACAAATAAGGTATAATTAAAAATATATATTTTACATAAATCCAGATACAGTTACACAATAGGTTTAGACAAAGCAGATAACAAACAAGAAGTATTAAGACAATATTTACAAATATAATACTTGTATGAATTCTACATTACGTAATATAAAGATACAGGATACTACCCTATGGTCAGCTTGTGACGTCCACTCTCCATCAGGTTCTCTGGTCAGGATTGTTCTTCTCAGATGGGCTCATCTGGCATCTTCCTGGCACTCTCAACTTGTATGTGTCTGTTTCAGTCAGTCAGTCACTCTGTGTGCCCGTCACTCTCTGTGCCTGTGTCCATCAGTCTGTGTGCCCGTCACTCTCTGTGCCCGTGTCCATCACTCTCTGTGCCTGTGTCCATCAGTCTGTGTGCCCGTCACTCTCTGTGCCCGTGTCCATCACTCTCTGTGCCTGTGTCCATCAGTCTGTGTGCCCGTCACTCTCTTTGCCCGTGTACATCACTCTCTGTGCCTGTGTCCATAAGTCTATGTGCCCGTCACTCTCTTTGCCCGTGTACATCACTCTCTGTGCCTGTGTCCATCAGTCTGTGTGCCCGTCACTCTCTGTGCCCGTGTCCATCACTCTCTGTGCCTGTGTCCATCAGTCTGTGTGCTCGTGTCCATCACTCTCTGTGCCCGTGTAGGTCAGTCTTTGTGCCCGTCACTCTCTGTGCCCGTGTCCATCACTCTCTATGCCCTTGTTCATCAGTCTGTGTGCCCGTCACTCTCTGTGCCTGTGTCCATCAGTCTCTGTGCCTGTGTCCATCAGTCTGTGTGCTCGTGTCCATCACTCTCTGTGCCCGTGTAGGTCAGTCTGTGTGCCCGTCACTCTCTGTGCCCGTGTCCATCACTCTCTATGCCCTTGTTCATCAGTCTGTGTGCCCGTCACTCTCTGTGCCTGTGTCCATCAGTCTCTGTGCCCATGTCCATCACTCTGTGTGCCTGTATACATCAGTCTCTGTGCTCGTGCCACCCCTTCCATAGATTCTTGGCTTTTTATATCAGACTTTGGGCTATGTCCCACCGTCTCTATACATCATACATGGTGATAAGTTGGATAGTTCCACCAGTTGTACACACGTCATTTATACACCTCTCTAAGGCCTGCTGGATTTACTGTAAATAAGACCGTTTGTGATTCTCAAGGATTATTTGGATCTGACTTTTTCTTGCACCTGTTGCCATTGCCCACATTAATTTTATTACATAAAATATAACTTAATATATTTGTGTGCCAATTAACCAATATATATTAAAAAGACAAGTATTTTTTTATAACATTTTGAAACAAACACACCATTGTTATAAACAATTATTAACACTAGAGTTGTATATAATACACATTGAAGTCATGTTAAAATATAAGCCTGTATATAAGCCGTCTTTTACACTAGATGTGTGTCTGGGTAGTATTTGAGAGTATGTAGTAGTCATGTCATAAGATGTCGTCTTGTTTAAAGATGTAATGAGGATGGTTTTGTGAATTAGAGAAATTTCCGGGCGAAAGCTAACATTATAGCGGTTCTGATAGTGGAGGAAGACTTGTGATCAAGTCTTTTGAATAAATCGTTGTCTATCTGTAGACGTTGTGGTTTAGATGGTGGGATTCTGGTTGATAAACCACGTAGAAAATACTAAATAGGGTAAGATTTGTGGTCCTGGCATGTATCCTGTGATCAAATGGAATTGTATACCTGCCAGGTAGGTGTCTAGTATTGAGGTGTAACTTAGGGTATATGTCGGGATTTACAGCAAAGGCTAAAAAGATGAAATATTGTAAGGTGGGTAAAGTTCTGATTTGAGGGAAAAGCACAAATAGTTGCCAGGCTCTTTCATATTGGTACTAGTGACCAGTCCATAGTGTATCGAAATATCCAGTGCTCGGGTTAGATAGGAGGATGAAATATCTCATAGGAATCGAGCTGAATTCCTGTGGAGAGAATTAGGGTCATAGGGTGTGGTACCATAGTACGGATAGAGTTGGAATTGGAAACATACAGCCTTATTAAATTGCGATTTGGCCAATTCTAAAGGGCTCTATATAAGCACAGAGCATATTATTTTACATAAGTTTTTAGTTAGTGAAGACCTGGCTTTTGGATAGAAACTCCTGTAAAACAAATATGCTCTGTGCTTATATAGAGCCCTTTAGAATTGGCTGAATCCCAATTTAATAAGGCGGAAAAGGCATTGGATTGAGGCAGCAGGTTCTGTGAGGGTGCATAAAATGTCATTGGGAAAGAGGCAGCATTTAAAGTGGTGGTGGCCTATTTTAATACCCTGGAAGTTTGAGTTATATCTTATGTCTTGTGCTAGAGCAGGGGTCACCAAACTTGGTCCTGGAGGGCCGACCCAGGCCTGGATTTGTGGATATCCTTGCTGCAAACAGGTGAGTCAATCAGGATGGCTGAAGAAACAAGATTCTCACCTGTTTGCAGCAAGGATATCCACAAATCCAGGCCTGGGTCGGCCCTCCAGGACCGAGTTTGGTGACCCCTGTGCTAGAGGCTCGATTGCTAGGGCAAAAAGGAGAGGTGAGAGCTGGCAACCCTGTCTTGTACCTCGTTGAATATCAATGAATGCTTTGGAGTCTGTCAGCTGTTTCAGGGACGCCTTGGGGGATCCATAATATGTGTTAATCAAATTGTTAAGGCAGCCCTAAAGTATGGTCCACTCCACGGAGTCAAAAGCCTTCTCCATGTCAAGAGCTAGTAGCCATGTTGGAATGTGGTTTTGGCGTGCCCACTAGATAGAATTTAAAACCCTTCTTTTGTTGTCAGCCACTTGTCTAAAGGGGGTAAATCCAAGCCTAGAAAGGAATTGGGCTATCCTGTTGGCCATGCACTTCTCTTTCTTTCTTTATTTCCTCATTTAACAATGAAATGGGTCGATCATTTTTGAACACTGTAAGGTCACAACCTTCCTTCAGAAAAAAGACCAATTCTGTCTGGCTGAGTTCTGGCAGCATAAGATGGCCCTCTAGAATCTTATTGTATAGGTTTGTTAATTTGGGAGTATAAAGATCTGCAATTTTTTTTAAATAGAGATTAGTGAATTCATCCGGCCCTGGGATCCCACTGGCCCTCAAGCCCTGTATGACCCTCTTAACTTCTTAAATTGAAATTGCTGAGTTAAGTAAATCTCTCTCTCGAGTTAAAAATGTGGGGAGATCTCATGAATTTAGAAAGGATGTCATTTGTAATTCTGTGTTTTGTGGGGAGGCCGAATACATTTTTTAGAAACAATCCAGAAATTTATTTTTTATGTTGTTGCGGCTAGTGGTAATGTCTTCAGAAAGTCAGATTGTGAGGGAGTCAGGTTTATTCGCTTTAGAGAGTCCATCTCATAGCTTTATCTGAGTAATTTGACAAGAGCAGTTCTAGTTCTAGTCTGATGTTGTCTATTTTCTGGCGCAAGCCATCAGTTGGATTGAGTTTCTCTAGTTCATTTAGGTCTTTCCTAAGGGTTTCTTCTCAGAGTCATATTTTTATAAAGAGGTGGCAATTTTAATACAGGATCCCCTGAGAAAGGCCTTATAGGAGGCCCATGTCCGGGCTATATCAGATTATTGAGTAATGTTTGTGGAGAAAAAAAGTTCCATGTCTTCAGCTATTTGTTCTCTAAAGGTCGGGTTGGACAAGAGCATCTCAATTAGCCTCCATGTAAAAAGTGGTCTAAGAGAGATGCTAACTAGAGAGTGGTCTGGCCAGGGGCACGGATGGATTTGTCGCTTTTATATGTCCGAAAGGGAGGATTCAACCAGTATGGTATTGATCATAGAATATGACCCCTGGGTGGTCGAGTAAAATGTATATTCCCTTTCCCCAAGTGCAGCTCATCCATCATCAATTTGCCTCATCTTATAAGGGAATCTGCCGCCTTGGCCCTGTGTTGAGCTGTCTAGTGTAGGATTTTGGGAAAGAAAGATCACCCCTAAAATTATCTTGCCTAGATCCATAGATCTTAGGTATTAAAGCAATTTGATAAAAGTTTTGTCGGGCATTGTTGTGGGAGAATAGAAGGTGATCAGGGAGATCCAGTTGCCCATTGGAATCTAGTTTTTTGTGCTGTATTAAAAGGGAAGTCCTTATGTAGTAAGATAGCTACTAGTACTTTTTTGGTGGGTTGGCTGGAGGCAAAACATGTAGGGATTTGTATGAAATAAAGGCTTTGCACATTTTAAAGGGTGAATTTAATCCCTTAACATTGTGAGTAATGAAGGTAAAGGAAGTTTTTGTCTTGGTACCCTATATAATGGAGGTAAGCCTACCGTGAAGAAGTAGTTTTGCCATGGGAGCAAAATACAAATAAGCAACTTTCTCTAGGTTCAATAACTAGATAATAACAAGTATTAAACATTTAAATGTATTCAGCCAACTATGAAGTAACAGAAAGTTTAGGAGTCACCCATGTTCCCATTGTTGAGGAGATTCTTTCCAACTGAGTGTCTTTGGCATTGCTAACTAGTCTGGTGGCTTGGCCTTAGGGGAAGAGAAATGGTAAGAAATTTTCTCTAGAGGCCACGATAGTCAGTAAGTTTCAGAAGGTAGTAGTCAGTCCGGATTCTGGATAAAGTTTGAAACAGGATCTCAGAGAATAAAGGTGTTTTAAATGAGGTTTTGAAGGACTTGAGACAGGACGGTAGTCTAGTGGAGCGGGTTAAGGAGTTAAAAAGAATTGGGGCAACATGAGAAAAATCCTGAAGGTGTGAACGAGAGGAGGTAATAAGAGAGGAGGAAAGAAGATGGTAACTCGCAGAACAGAGGGGGAGTATGTGGAGATAAGAGCAGAGATATAAGGAGGTGCATTATTGTTGAGGGCTTTATATGTTATTTAAAATGTTATTCTTGAGGTTATGGTTAGCCAGTGCAGTGACTGAAAGAGTGGTGATACTGACGTTGGGTATTGTAGATAAGTCTAGCGGACGCATTCATTATAGATTGGAGGGGTGACAAACCGGTGATGGGGTGGCCAGTGAGGAGTGAGTTGCAGTAGTTGAGACAAGATATGATGAGAAAATGAATTAGAATTTCAGTTTTGTCTTGTGAGTGACATATTTTAGAGATATTTTTGAAACAGATAAGTTTTGCTAAGTGAATTTATATGAGGAATGAAAGAGAGGGCAGGATCAAGAAAACCCCCAATGGTCCACAGTGTGAGATATTTGAGGAAGGGATGCTGTAGTAGAGGGTGGAAGAATAAGGAGCTCAGTTTTTGACATGTTAAGTTTGAGAGGGTGGGCGGACATCCAGGAGGATATGCCAGAGAGGCAATTGGATACTCATAAGAATAGAGGGGTATAGATCTGGTGATGAGAGGTAAATTTGAGTGTAGTCTGCATAGAGATGATATTGAAGTCTGAAAGATTTTATTAAAGGTTACAAGTGTGGAAATAAAGAATGAGAAGAGGAGACGGCCTCGAACTGACCCTTTGGGGTACACCAACAGACAGAGGGTGAGAAGAAGAAGTGGTGCCAGAAAAGGAGACTCTACTTTTGACTTTGCATATATGATGCAAGCCATGGAACAGCAAAGTTACGGATGCCAAGAGACTAGAGAATTTGGATTAGAAACGAGTGGTCAACTGTGTCAAAGGCAGCAGTGAGATCTAGGAGGATAAGAATAGAGAAATGACCCTTTGACTTGGCTGTGAACACATCATAAGTAACTTTTGCGAGAGACGTTTCTGTGGAGTGGTGGGGTTGTAAACTGGATTGGAAGGTGTCAAGAAGTGAATTGGAGCAAATAAATTGACTAAGATGATAATACATGAGGCACTCAAGCAGTTTTGAAGCCAGGTGGAAGTAGTAATATAGAGCGATAATTAGATTCATATGCTGGATCAGAAGAGTTTTTTTAAAGAATGGGTGTAATTATGGCATGTTTTAGAGATGATGGGAAGTTTCCAGTGTTTAAGGAAAGGTTGAATGTATGTATGAGAGCTGGGATAAGGGTGGTAGAGACGGGAGGGATCAGCAGTGATAGAAGAGGATCTTGCAGACAGGTTGTAAGAGAGGTTGATAATAGATTGGAGACTTCGGGCTCAGTTACAATGTTAAGGGACTTTATAGTGCTTGTGGGAATGTGGAAGGTTGAAGACTGGGTGTTATTGGTTATTTGAGAGGAGATGTGTGAGCTCGGTTGAGAGGAGAATTTGGTACAAATGTTTTCAACTATCTTTAAAGTGGTTGGTCCTCCATTGTGAGGCAAGAGGGGACAGGATGGCAGAGAATAGTGTTAGATGTGGCGAACAAACCTCTAGGGTTGGAGGATATAACTCCATTATATATATATGTATGTTACACAGGGCTGGGGCCCCGCACTCGCTGGTCGCACACACACAGGGCTGGGGCCCCGAACTGACTGGTCACACACACACAGGGCTGGGGCCCCGCACTGACTGGTCACACACAGAAGGCTGGGGCCCCGCACTGACTGGTCACACACGCAAGGCTGGGGCCCCGCACTGACTGGTCACACACGCAAGGCTGGGGCCCCGCACTGACTGGTTACATACACAGGGCTGGGCCCCGCACTCGCTGGTCACACACACAAGGCTGGGGCCCCGCACTCGCTGGTCACACACGCAAGGCTGGGGCCCCGCACTCGCTGGTCACACACGCAAGGCTGGGGCCCCGCACTGACTGGTCACATACACAGGGCTGGGCCCCGCACTCGCTGGTCACACACACACAGGGCTGGGGCCCCGCACTGACTGGTCACACACACAAGGCTGGGGCCCGCACTCACTGGTCACACAGGGCTGGGCCCCGCACTCGCTGTTCACATACACAGGGCTGGGCCCCGCACTCGCTGGTCACACACACAAGGCTGGGCCCCGCACTCGCTGGTCACACACACAAGGCTGGGCCCCGCACTCGCTGGTCACACACACAGGGCTGGGCCCCGCACTCACTGGTCACACACACAAGGCTGGGGCCACGCACTAGCTGGTCACACACACACAGGGCTGGGGCCCCGCACTCGCTGGTCACACACACACACAAGGCTGGGGCCCCGCACTCACTGGTCACACACACACAAGGCTGGGCCCCGCACTCACTGGTCACACACACACAAGGCTGGGGCCCCGCACTCGCTGGTCACACACACACACACAAGACTGGGCCCCGCAGTCACTGGTCACACACACACAAGGCTGGGCCCCGCACTCGCTGGTCACACACACAAGGCTGAGCCCCGCACTCGCTGGTCACACACACAGGGCTGGGCCCCGCACTCGCTGGTCACACACACACACACAGGGCTGGGCCCCGCACTCACTGGTCACACACACAGGGCTGGGCCCCGCACTCGCTGGTCACACACACAAGGCTGGGGCCCCGCACTGACTGGTCACACACACAAGGCTGGGGCCCGCACTCACTGGTCACACAGGGCTGGGCCCCGCACTCGCTGTTCACATACACAGGGCTGGGCCCCGCACTCGCTGGTCACACACACAAGGCTGGGCCCCGCACTCGCTGGTCACACACACAGGGCTGGGCCCCGCACTCGCTGGTCACACACACAAGGCTGGGCCCCGCACTCGCTGGTCACACACACAGGGCTGGGCCCCGCACTCACTGGTCACACACACACAAGGCTGGGCCCCGCACTCACTGGTCACACACACACAGGGCTGGGCCCCGCACTCACTGGTCACACACACAGGGCTGGGCCCCGCACTCACTGGTCACACACACAAGGCTGGGCCCCGCACTCACTGGTCACACACACACAGGGCTGGGGCCCCGCACTCACTGGTCACACACACAAGGCTGGGGCCCCGCACACACAAGGCTGGGCCCCGCACTCACTGGTCACACACACAAGGCTGGGGCCACGCACTAGCTGGTCACACACACACAGGGCTGGGGCCCCGCACTCGCTGGTCACACACACACACAAGGCTGGGGCCCCGCACTCGCTGGTCACACACACACAAGGCTGGGCCCCGCACTCACTGGTCACACACACACAAGGCTGGGGCCCCGCACTCGCTGGTCACACACACACACAAGACTGGGCCCCGCACTCGCTGGTCACACACACACACACAGGGCTGGGCCCCGCACTCGCTGGTCACACACACACAGGGCTGGGGCCCCGCACTCACTGGTCACACACACACAAGGCTGGGGCCCCGCACTCACTGGTCACACACACACAAGGCTGGGGCCCCGCACTCACTGGTCACACACACACAAGGCTGGGCCCCGCACTCACTGGTCACACACACACAAGACTGGGCCCCGCACTCGCTGGTTACACACACACAGGGCTGGGCCCCGCACTCACAGGGCTGGGCCCCGCACTCACTGGTCACACACACAGGGCTGGGCCCCGCACTCACTGGTCACACACACACAGGGCTGGGCCCCGCACTCACTGGTCACACACACACAGGGCTGGGGCCCCGCACTCGCTGGTCACACACACACAGGGCTGGGGCCCCGCACTCGCTGGTCACACACACAAGGCTGGGCCCCGCACTCGCTGGTCACACACACAGGGCTGGGCCCCGCACTCGCTGGTCACACACACACAGGGCTGGGCCCCGCACTCGCTGGTCACACACACACAGGGCTGGGCCCCGCACTCGCTGGTCACACACACACAGGGCTGGGCCCCGCACTCGCTGGTCACACACACACACA